>RJWT010004414.1:0-26693 GCA_004365215.1 Cuniculus paca | reverse complement strand
ACAGCTTGAATAGACAATTTTATAGGGCTTTGCTATAAAGGGACAGAGAAAAACAGGGCAATAGCCGAAGAAGGCAATAGCTGAATAGCTAAAGTGGGTTTTAAAGATGGGGATCATTTGGATCTATTAGCCAGTACCCGAGACAGCACTCCAGTGTGAAGGATGCTGTGAGGATGCAGAAGGTAGAGCCCATCCCCTCAGGATTCTCTTAGACTCCTGAAGTAGATGGAATTGAAATAAGGTTTTTAAAACGTTTGCATAAAACAGATGGGTAAGTACCAACGAGGACAGTGGAGCACATTCCTGAGAGTGAGCACTTGCACACCTGCACTCTGAGAATTCTGGAAACCAGCGTTCTCCAAACCAGGTGGGAACCACCGCCTGGAGGGCGGGGAGTTTAAAACACATTTAGGAAAAGGGAAGAAATAGGATTTAGTAAAGGAATGGGGACGGCTGCCAGGCAAGGAAAGGCTAAGAGATGGAAACCAGATAGCCCAGTTGTGTCATTAGTAATAGAGGTCACTTTCACAGCAGTTATAATATAATTGACACTGACCTAAGAGCTTCCTATGTGTGAACCTATTGAATTCTGTAAAAACATGGAACTACAGATGGTCATCCCATATTACAGATGAAGAAACTGAGGCACTGAGAAATTAGGTTCTTGCCCAAGGTCATATAATTAGTGAAGGGTGGCGCTCAGATTCCAGAGCCTATGCTCTGGCCTAATCGCTACACCATGCTGGAGCCTTACCTCTGCTATCCACAACACATCTGACTCCATTTCCCCTTTGCTCTCCAGACCCCAGTCACTGTGGAATAGTCATTAAAACACCTGGGTAAGTCAGGACAAAATGGACTAAGAGAAGAGATACCCGAAGGACTCTCCTGTGGACTGCCCCACACCACTGGTCACCCCCTTAAGATCTCCCCACATGAAACATGGAGGATGAATGGAGTTTGAATAGTTAAGGCTAACGCCTGACACTAAAGTACAGGTTCAGAGCAGGGCACTTCTCTTCTGAAGGGTCACATTAGCAGAAAGGGCCAATTCATACCTGCAAGTAAGGATGGGTATCTCAGACTCAGCTGCGGTGGCTCTGGCTTTCCAGAGCCAACACAAGACAGCGTCTCCCTGGTCAGACAACCACGCACATAAGCTTGTGCACAGCTGACCCTGGCGAGATAGGGCTCTCTATAAAGGCTCCTCATCAGGATGGGCTTAAATGGCCTCACTAGCCCAGCCCAGCAGGGGCTGACCAGGCCCCCTAATTCATCTGGAGGACAGAAAACATATCAAGACACACAAGGGTTGTTGGCCAACCCGACAGCTCTCTGCAGTACCCTGCTGCCCAGTGCTTCCCACTGGCCCCCAAGAAGCCTACAGTGAATGTGTGCCTGTGATCCAGACTTATGAGAGCTAAGTGTGACTGTGGTCTTGCCTGGAGCTGAGCTGTGAGGCTGTGAGTGGGATGTTTCAGCTCAGCCGATGCACACAGTGCATCCCACCCACTTGGACTCACACACAGACTCTCGGCTGAAATCTAGCAGCAGCTGCCATTATAACTTGTTCATCTCCAGTTTCTCCATTTGAGGCCACAGGGAGCAGAGCGGCCTGGACAAGCCAGGTCTACACCAGCAAAAATGAAAGGATCAGTAGGGCCATTACTGTATTACCTGTCTTATCCAAGCAATTGGAGCCAAATGGGGTCATGGCTTTAATTAGGCAGATGGTTGCCTCCAATTTAAGTTCTTGTTAATGGTTATTAATGAGGACACAATGATACTGGAGTGTCTCCCTATGAGAGTTTAAGACCAAATGCTACTTTATCACTGAGTCCCAGGTTGTAAGGGGTCTTAGAGATTAACAGGTCCAACCCTTCATTTGATGCTAAAATTCTGTTCAACATTTCTGTGCTGCCTCCAGCTCTGGGGACCCTGATATCCACCTGCCTAGCAAACATACTGCTTTTTACATGGAAGCAAAATCTCCATAATTTCCACATTCCCACCCCCTTCCCCGCCATACAGCTTGCAAGTGACTCACTCCACACCTCAAGACTTTGTAAAGTGTTCCACAGAACTGGAGACAGCTTTTTGGAATTCTGACAAATTATTACCATTGCTGGCTCTCCCGATACCATGCTGGTCTCTGCTCAACCTGATGCTGCCAGTTGGTTCCACCCTCCAAGGCTGGACCTGTTGCATCCAACAGGAAGAAGATGCCATCAGGCCATAACATTCATTGAAGGACAAAATGAGAGCCTGGAGGAAAGCAGGCCCTTCTAGTACAAATGAACATAGGCAGTCACCCATCAAAATTACATGGAAATTAGCCCCATTATTAAGAACTTCTACTTATGAAACAGGGCTCTATTCTTTCATTTCTGAAATCTCTTCCTGGTTTTCTCCCAGAGGCCAATCACAGTATGTTTAAGAAAACAAAATAGAGAAGCAATACTCACACTCACTGCTACTATCTACCTGTTGTTTTTGGCTCTGCATCATTTTGTGAGGCCCCGGTGGCTTTCAGATCTAACCTGTGTGTGCACAACCCAACAGAATAGTTAGGACTCTGCCACCATGGCTGTGATCTACTCAGATTCCACTCAGTTCATCTTCTTTGATGTGACCACTTAGCTTCACAAGATGTGCTCACTTCTGCCTGTCTTGAGGGTGGTTGGGGAAATTGAACCGATGTGCATGTTAGAACATGCTTGTACACTACAAACCATAGTGCTAATATCTCTAGGAAGTTGGGAGTCAGAAGTCTTGGTGCTGCCAAAGGGGCCCCTTGCCAGTTTACTCTGCCTTTTGGCATTCTGCTACTTCTTACCTGTGAAATGGAGCAGCTAGGCCTAATTCATCCCTAACTTCTCAGCAAAAAAAGCAACGACCCAAGGCTATAGTTCACACTGGGTTCTGAAAAGGTTGAACGAAGATAAATATTCTGAAAGCACACTGTGTAGTGCTTCCAAGTCAAGCAAAGATGGACGATATCACACAGCACACTGGCCTCGGTGCCTAAGTACAATCAAAGGGCAGAAATGGTCTTATACATGCACAGGCTGATGGAGACTCACCTGTTGGCTCTTTTTAGGGAGCAAAATATTTACTCTAATTACATATTTGGCAGACTAACAATAAAATTGGTTAGCATTCTTGAGTATTGATCAGTTCCTGGGAGAAGAGAAATTTGAAAACTGAAAGGTCAACTCAAGATTCAAAATTTACTACAGATAACTCATTTGGTAAACAGCAACTCAACCAGCTTCTTCAGGTCAGGCGCTGTGCTGAATGACAGGCACCAATAAGATAGACACAGACTCCGCTAAGACATTCACCAGGGGAGAGATTCATGCTCCAGAAATCATTCTATATTCCCTTTTTAGGTGACAGATAAAGGAGAAGGTCATCAATTTTCATTTGTCACTAATGTGAAAAACCAATTGATTGTCTATATAGATGACTCAATTTGGAACCAAGATGAAGAGTTACATGCCAATCAAAATTTCATAAATCAAATAACATGGGAACATTACTGGGGAAGCCCACTACTCAAAAGCCCCAGGGTGGATCCTCTATGAGGCAAAGAATGTTGTTGGTATATTTGATCCTGGTGTATCAGATATAATTAATACATAGCAGAACAAGATCAGAAACCAACGTTTTTTATCCTTTCCTCTTGTCTTCCCCAATTCTCCTATTAGCTTCATCTTTATAATATTTGAATGTTCTGTGTTGAACATTTTCTGCAAATGATGGGAGCTCATTGGAAAAAATCAAGTTAAAAAATGGTAGTTGTAGAGTACTTGCGGTCCTAGCCTGACAGAGTATCAAATAAATCCAAGCTCTTGCTGCCTCACCACAGAGGGAAACCTTAAACAAGGAGATTCAATTGCTGTAACAGCCTGCTGGTGTGTCTGATGCCACTCTCACTCAGGGACTTCTGCCACCACCAGGACTGAGCCTCTGAGGTCTACAAGCCTCAGTTTCCTCAGCTGTAAGCTAGATTTTATGCTCTTAGAAAATCCTTTGGAGGCAAAAGTGTCAACAGCAAGAGCCTAGATGAGCAATAATGATTCCATCTTTCAATTTCTTTACCAGACAGAACACAATATATTTAATGTGACTGCTATGGCAATGGGAGATCCCAACTGTCCCCAGGGGTCACGAGCTGCAGTAATCCACAGCAGAGACAGCTTTGAAGGCAGACAGGCTCGAATTTAAGTACCTGGGTGATCTCAGATGACTCAAAACTCTCTGAGTCTCGGGTTTTTTATTTATGGATAGAATCACTCATTCCAGCCTAAAGACTGACTGAGTTATGAGAAATACCTAGCCCAGGGCCCAAAGAGAATAAGGGTAAAGCCTTTCGAAGTGCAAGCTATTATTCTGATTGTTATTATTTAGCACTGTATCTTTAGTGCTTTGGCATACTGCATTCCGTAAATATCTGAGAGAATTAATGAACAAATAGTTGAATCCATGTATTTGTTAGGAGGGCAAAAATGTTCATCAGAATGCAGTCAGAATCTTCAGCAAATTCCTATTCTCTCTTTTAGGTAAGATGGGCATTTTCACTTTGTTTCTCCTGTCTCTTCACTTCTCCCCACAGTCTATCCATTCACTCACCGATAAGACGAGAAGAAAATAACAGTATCACACGTTATTGAGGAACTAAGTCTCGCAAAGGCCATGGTTTTTCACTGAGCTGGAGTGATACATTTGCACACATGTGCTGGGTACTTGTGTTAAGAGGTCACGCTCCTTTGCACTTACGAGTCCAGTGGGAAAGTTCTATAGTAACTGGAATACAATACCATAATTGCTGGAACAGAAGCGAACACCAGGGAAATGTGAGAATGATAGGAGAAAGATAAATTCTCTCTGGGAAGGACAGGGAGATACTGTGAGAAAGGTTTTGCAAAGGAAGTCATTTAAGTCTGCAGTGATAGAAAAGGAGGAAGATGGAAAAGAGAAGGAGTGGTTGGAGATGCTTTCCAAGCAGAGGCTGGAATCGGAAGAGCACTGGCAGCAGAGCAAAGATAAGGGCAGAGTCTAGAATAAATCTCCTGGTACATTTGGATACCAGTGAGGAGTTCAGTGTCGCTATGATACAGGGCAGGGAAGGCATATCAAGAGGCAAGCTGGAAAGCCCAGCATTCATTCAGCTAACAAATACTTACTGAGTACCTAGTGTAGTTAGGGACAAGGACAACAATGGCTAATGTCTGAAAATTTTCCAGAAGAGATTAGAGAAAACTGCAAGAAAAAATAACCTTCACAAGCTGTTGAAGATGACTCTGCTTCCTAGAGGCTAAGGGAGTTCGGCAGTTGGCAGCAAAAAAAAGGCACTGAAAGTAGAGTGGGGGGCACCGGGCTCTAACCTGATTGCTACTGAGAACCTACTCGCCATGTGACCTTGGCCAAAACACTGCCCCTTTTGGCCTGTTTCTTCATCTGTAAAATGAGCTGGTTAGATAATGGAACCATAGCAACCTTTAGGACTCTAAAATGGTATGGCCACAAGCATTTAAGTAACAGTGTGCTGAGTGGGGTATTCTCAGGGCGTTTATTAACTCGTGGCTACACAGTCATCACTCAGAGGACCCAGAGGGACAGAAGCAAAATCAAAAAACATTTTCAGAAGATAGATGACTGAAGAGGGATGACATATGTGTGAGACTTTGGGGAATTTATGCGGGCAGCTTCATAGTCATAAATAAAATCTCTTTCCCTTACCCAAAACCTCATTCAGGGGGTAAACAGCGGACACCGTAATAGACAATTTGGCTGTACCTCCCGCCCCATGCCTCCCTTGAATGAAAAACAGCCATCACAGGCAGGGTAATGGGTCCAGCGCCTCTGTACAAACATCCATATTGTCACCAGTGACAAGTGAGGCAGAGAATGAAACTGTTTGGACAATTCATCTTTGAGATTCCTGGATCTTTTGTGCAATCCTGCTCTGACAGTCATCTGATCTGAGGCTGAGAGGCTGAGGGAAACCCCAGGAAAACTCAGATACGGGGAGCAGAGGCCCTGGGATGGTGGGAGGAGGGGCAGCCCCTCCCTTCCCCATGAGCCCTTCAAGGACTTACACGCTCTAGGTGCTGCGGATGCCAGTCTAGCCCATCTCGGTGCAAGGCCGCCTGCTGTGAAGCACAGCGTCTCGTGTTATCTTGACCCACTTCTCCCTCCATCCTTGCCCTACTCCATTTCCCCTCTGGAGGCCATGTAATTAGCACCTCTTCATCCATAAGGATTGGGAGACTTTTAACAAGCTCCTAACTCCCAGGATAACCAAGGAGACTGGAAAGCAGGTCCTGACATTGCTGCTTGGGTTTTCTTTTCTTTTTTGTTGTTGGTTTGATCCTGCTTCCTGACCTCTGCAAGAGACCAGATCCTGTTTGACCTTGCCAGCCAGCAGGGCCTTTGGCTGGAAATCAGCTGGCAGTGTCCTGGTATGAACCAAAACTAGGGCCAGCAGTCCTGACAGGACAGGATAAGACAAGCACTGCTCAATGTGCACGTGGGAGCATAGGGGTCCCTCCCTCGTTGGAGTGGCCGCCAAAAGAGGGACCTGTGGGCTTCTGCTTTCCTCAACAGCGAATGTCAGGAGAGCTGAGGCTACGAGGTGCTGCCAGTTGTGGCTCAATCTCGTTATGCTTCCCATTAGCAACAAATGGAAACTGATGGGCTATTGCTTTATCCACTCATTTAGAGGGGGGAGAAAAGCTTGCAGCAAAACCTGAATAACTGCAGTCATCTTATAAATTAGGCATTTTAAGGATATGAACCATTTTTGCATTGCCACTAAACAATTAAATTAGGGTCTGAAGTTTCTGCAGCAATGAATGAATAAGAGGGAGGGAAGATTTTGGTTTTAGTTCCTTTCTCTAAGCATGCAGGGCAGGAAGTCAAAGACAGGATGAGGGCAGAACTGAGTTGCCTGTTGACATTTCTGGTTTCAATCCGTTGCTGCTGCATATACACAGAAAAATGTGCCACAAAGTACCAAGGTGCAGCTCAGAGACCTCAGGTTTGGCCTCTGTCATGTGATGCCTGGTCTGACAGGGTCTCAACTGCTCGCCCGTCTCTGCCCATGCTGGGACCTCCTGACTACCACCAGAATGCCAACCTCTCTCTCCGGGCCCTTGAGAGCCAGTCCTTATTGTGACTGGGGATTCTGGAACATTAAGTTATTTCACTGAAGCCAGTATCTTTATTCTAAATTGGCCACACACCTTTTGAATTCAAGCTTAGGATCCAGATCCTGCCTTATTTGAAGTGTCCACTTTTTGCCTACTCCAGTCCAGGAAGGTGAGCCTTGCTTGTGTGGTAACCTGTCTGGAAAACCCACCTGGTATTTGAATCTCTGTAGAGTCTTCACCTAACCTTACTCCTAAGTTCCACAGTTGGACAGGTCTTTTAGTGACGAAGAAGCTGAATTTCTTACTGCCATACCCTACTCTTAAGTTTACACTGACTCCAATGCCACATTACACACATAGACACCCTGATCCTTGCTACTCTCCAAGTTGTCCTGACTGCAGTTTCCCTATGTGGAGCCATCATATGGCCATGCTGTGTCCGCTAGACTGGATGGTATGCTCTTCCCTGTGGTTGAGGCCATGTCCCAAGGACCAGAGATCTGGAGTGCTTCGGCCTCATCCAGTCCTTCCAGAGAGGACACACCTGATTTCCCAGGCCATCTCTACCAGGGATGGAGGTGCCAGTGATACAGGCAGCAGCCCTGCCTGCCCGCACCTAGAGTGGCATACTTACTACAATAACAAGAACAAAGGAGAAACTGAAGTGACCCTGCCTTCCCTCTCAGAACCAGGCCTCAGCAAACAGATGGCAAAGCAATGGCCCTTCCAAGCAGCCAGGCCAGGTTCACTGAACAGACTCCTGGCTTCATCCAAATTGCCACAAACATTGCACACTCTCCAGGATTCTTCTGGGATCTTCTTGGACCTCTTCTATTATCTCTAGCCCACCTCTTAATGTGCTAGGCTGAATCCATCATAAACTGCACCAGGGAGTTATAAGCACCTCTATTCCAGTCACCAGGGGAGCTCAGTAGGTCATCCAGATCAGAGCTGTTGATCTGTTGCTCCCCCACCACCATCCCTACCATCACCATCCCCACCTCAACCACTTTCTCTGCTTATACCACCTTCACCTCCTCTACTACTTCCTCCACAACCAGCACCTCCGCCACCTCCACAACCATTCCCACCACCTCTCCCACCACAACCACCTCCACTTCCATCTCTACCTCCACCTCTATTACCACCATGTCCACCTCTACCCCAGCCAAACTCAGAGAGGGCAGAGAGCAGGGTTTGGACAACTTCCGCAAGACCTGTGCAGCACGCAGATGGTCCCTGTGGAACCTTGGAGTAATGGCTGGGGGTGTACCCCAGAGCTGGCCTTCACTTACCAATCCTCAGGGAGTGGGGACTGCAGGCGACCATCACGAGCCACGCAGGAAGCAGCACCAAAGGCGCCGAGACGCGGGGCATCTTCTATAAATCCTCATGGAGCCCTCTGCTGGTCTGGGCATGACATACCTCTGTGAAAGAGGGGAAGGAGCTCATGAATCCTACAAGGGCTAGGTAACCAACCCACGCAGCCCAGTGACTTGAGCCTCCAGGGAGAACTACTTGGGGAGGACCAACACCAACTTGAGAACCTTCAGCAGTGTCCTGGGAAAGCTGCCACCAAAGCCATGGAGTCGGGCCTTTGTCTTTCCTCTCTGTGCCCACCAGCACTCAAAGAAGGCTCAAGCTCTAACTCTAGCCCTCGATTCACACAGGCAGACTGCTGTGACTGAGGTTATGGGATTGGTGGAGACTCATTTCTCTTTCAAAATCTCCAGTGGGAAGGACTTTCACCTGCTCTTAAGAAATAGGACCCACAGGTGACAGAAGATGGAGGCATGAGGAGAGTAATTTCCTTGCCCCAAGCCCCCGGCACTGAGTGGCTGGGGAAGAGACTTGGCTCAAGTTTGGCTTGCCGGCTGTATGGTCTTCCTGAGGTTTCTCTTTGTCTCAGCTGTTTCCCTGTTTGTAACAGTAGTAACACAACCCCCAATGGAGCTGAGCTGAGAACTAAGTTGCCATGAGCAGGGGCTACCTTAGTAGGGGACTAAATGAATGCCAGCTCCTGATGGGGGACACATTTATTCCCAAGTCGTCAGATGGTGTCCACATCTGGTTCTGCTGCCTGCTACAAACCAACCCTAACCCCCATCCATCTCCCACTAACCCCTTCCCCTCCTTCCTGATGTCAAACGCAGAACTGTGCATGGAGTTATCCTCCCCATAGCAATATGTCACTGTCCCCCCACAGAGACCTCCAGAGGTTAGTAGGCAACCAGTACAGACCCCATCACTGGGATAAAGGTGGACTTGGTGAGAACCTGGATATGCTAATCTCACATACTCATGGTATTAAAATGTCTCCTTCTCCTTCTTCCTAGACAGATGCTTCAATAGAAAAATGAGCAGAAGACTTGGACAGACATTTCACTAAAGAATAGACCCTAATGGCCTGTACACATCTGAAAAAGTGCTTGGCTTCACTGGGCATTAGGGACATGCGATTTTAAATCCCAATAATATACCACTGTTACCCACCAGAGACAAAAATTAAACGTTAGTGAAGATGTGGAGCAACTAAAACTCTAACACAGCGTGAGTAGAAGTGAACACTCCATAACTTTTTTGGAAAACTGGTCTACTGGAGCTTTTCACATATCATAAGAACCCAGCAACTCCACTCCTCAGGACATCTCCAAAAGAAATGCATGTATATACTCATCAAACATGTCCCAGATGTTTAGATTTCTCCATACTGGAAACTACCCAAATATCCAGCAGCAAATGGAGAAATATACTGTATACTCACACAATGGAACATGACATCGAAATGGTAATGAATGATCAAGAACTATATGCGACATTTAATAAATGTAATATTTAGCAAAAGAAACCAGGCACTAAAGAGTACATATAGCATGATTCTATCTATGTAAAGTGCAAACTCAGATGAAACTACGTTGTGCTCTCCGATGTCTGGTTTGAGATTAGAGCAGATTGGCCTGAGGGGCTTCCAGGGAACTAATGTTCTGTTCGGCATGCTGGGCGTGGTTATATAGGTGTGTCCGGTTTGTGAAAACTGACTGAGGGATACTGAAGATATATGCACTTCACTGTGAGCTGTGTTTCAGAAGCCTTTGTTTTGCAGGAGACCGTGTCCCCAGCACACACTTGGCACAGCATTCTAGCCATGGCTGGCACCTTGCAGTTCCCTGCGCCTGAGGCATGCCCCTCTCTCACCCCTCATCACAGCAGCCTATCATGGATCTCAGAGCAGCACTTCTCCCTCTATGGCTATTGCTTTTATGTGTCTCTACCTGGGATCACCGTAGGCTCCTTAAGGGGAAGAACTCTTTCCAGTTTCCTACTGCATCCCCAGAATCTACTTATGCACAGCAGTGGCACAGGAGCTATTTGCTCAATGAATAGAAGGCCTCAAGCAATCCCCTGCAGCAGGTAGACACAGGAAGACAAAGGGTAAAGGATAGGGGTGAGTAAAGGTAACTCCTCAGTTGGCAAATCAGGACCAGAATCTTTGTCCTTTAACTTATGGGTATTGATGCAGAGACAGATTTAAGCAAACAGTCTCAAGAGAAGCCAGACATTTTTATTCATTAAAAATAAAGTTGATCATTTGGTGATTGTCTACCCAGCAGCATGTAAACTAAACTGAGGCGGGGCTGTGTCCTCTGAGTCAGGGCTGTGTCCCGGGCCCCAGGACCTAGAGTTCTTGGCCTGCATCATCAAGCCTCATGCAGCCAGCAGGAGGAAGCATCTGATTTCCCAGGCAGAACAGAGGCACCCAGCACTATATCTTCACTGCTATTTCCTTTTTACCTCTAAATTATTAAAGTATTTTTAGTTAATCAAAGCTGAACTATGAAGTTTTAAGCTCAGATTCATCTGAACATCAAACTGAAACTAAAACTTAAATTTCTTTTTTCTGTTTGTTTGCTTGTTTCAAGAGAACTGAAAGCTTCATCTTTCTTTTCTCACATGGAAATAGTTAAGATAAAAAACAGTAGAGTCAGAGTCCTGGCTTTGTGTGATCTTAAACTTGGCACTTGACTTTCCTTGGCTGCAGCTTACCTGTAACTGAACTTATTTGCTGGGTTAAATATGATAAAGACTGTGGGGAAAAAGTCTGCAAAACACTAAGCCTTCCACACATGCAATATGAAGGTTCTTTTATTCTTGTAAGGTTTGAGAGATTATGTCTCACTATTGTGCTCATGGTCACATGGCTGAAGGCCAACAACAGCCCAGGACCTAAGCTATTATTTTGAAAGGTGGCCTCCAGGATAGGGCAGGCTTCAGGGCCATGAAGGACAAAAGTCAGGGTTGCATGAACTGAGTGCAGTTCTGTCATCAGATAAAATATACATGGGCTAATCTGATACCTGTTTAGTGATCTGCATAATAATTATTGTCCATTGTGCTCCTCAGACATAAAAGGAAGGGGTTTGATGTGAGTGTATTTTGTATTACTTTTATTTAGCTTAACTGGAATTTATAGTTCTTTCCTTTTTGACAGTTCATCTATCTACTCGACAGTATTTACAAGGCTGTAATATATGGCAGGCACTGTCTAGGCCCCATAGATATAGTCAAACTTGGAAGGCAGAGATTTCTCTGACCCTTGTAGTTGAGGGCACTGTTCTGGACACCCTGGGGTGACCATGCCAATCATGAGAGCAGAGTCTGGGCTGGGTTAAAGCCAGGTTATATTTGAACCTGTACCGAATTAGGTCACTACTCCTGGGCACCACAGCCCTCAGTGCCTGTCTCTTCATCTACCAACAATACGGGAAGAATAATGCCTACCTCTGGGGTGATGAGCACCAGGAAAGCAGGGAATGATTTGCACTTTTCCACCTGTATCCCCAGTGCCTAACACAGGCTGGCACATAGTAGGCACACACAAAACATCTGTTGAAATAATGAAAGAATCCAATCAGAGAATGCTCATGGGAAACACTGTCAGTTGCCAAGTATCTTAACGGTGGTGAGCTACATTTAGCATCCCTGCCAACAAGGAATTTACAATTCACATATAAATTTTCCACTCAGGCAAGCTCTCTTCCTTTGACCCTTTTACCCCCCACTAGACTTGAGGGTACTATTTATCACACTGTTCTGTGACAGCCTGACAGAGAGGCTGGGGGCACTGGACTGGGAGACTCACCTCTGCTGCCCCATGTACCTGTCCAGGATGTCTCCTGACCCTAACACCAAAGATCAGACACCTTGCTTTTTCTAGGAGAACCTAATCTGTAGTTTTTCATAACTGCAAGAGTTCTCAGCTTCGTCAAGCTAGAAGAGCCCTCTGAATGTCTCTTCCAGATTGCATCATCTCTGCTCCTCTGTTCCATGCTCCCATTTTGAAGTGAAGTCCCAAAAGGCAAAGGGTTTCATCCCTCTGATTCACAGCTCTGCTTTCAGAACCCTGGACAGTACCTGGCGCAAGGCTGTCAAATGTGTGGATTAATGAGAGGTTAACTTTGCACTTATTTCTGCCATGTTGGGGGGATGGAAAGGGAACATCTCTTTCAGGCACACATCTACCTGACACCTTTGCTATGAGGCCTATACTGAGTAGAAACTCAAAAATTGCTTGCTGATTCACACGCAGGAGCCAGTTGATCACACTAACAGGCATGGCCTGTTGACAGCTCACTGCATTCTTGAAATGTGCATGCTGCCTCAACCACTGCCCAGCTCTGCTGCTTGGTTCCCCCTCTCCTGACTTATAAGCAGTCTCTCTGCTCTTCTCTCCCTCTCATTCTCATATGGTTACTGCATCATTAATCATAATTTTCTCAGGTTGGGACAGAGAGAATGCTGACAGCCACCAGACGGTGTTTGGTGGTGGGGAGGACAGAAGAAACCAGAGGGATAGCCAGATTAATTACAGGTTTTCTCTCTACTGTGGGCAGCAAGGTCTTGATTACTCCTTCTGATGCTCCAGGATCCTCAAGACAAATGGATGTGGGCTTCTTTGCTGTCTCTGATTCCCCTTGCTTGGGAGAAACGCCATGCAGCATCCAGCAGCTTGGATGGAGCACAAAGGGTAGCAGGGAGGCCAGAACAAAGGAACTGGATCACCCTAAGCCCTATGGCCTCCTTGAAGGACAATCAACATTCTTTTGGGGGGTACCAGGAATTAAACTCAGGACCTTTTGCTTACCAGGCAGGCCCTTGTGCCACTGGGCTTTATCTCTGGCCCCACAATCAGCATTATTTTCCTAAAATAGCTTGGCATCATTTGGCAGATGCCTTGTCTCCCTGGCAACAGGTAGGTTGATACCAGGATGCAAGACTATCCTGTAGGTCACCTGTGGCAGTCAACTCTTTGAGCCTCTATTTCTGATGCGGTGAGAGAATTAGATTAAATGTTCTCTAAGGTTCCTTTGAGCTCTGAAATTCTGCAGTTCTAAGAACTGAACTCTGTGATATATAATATTTATTGAATATTTAATATGCACAAAGTACCATTTTGGGTTCATTTGCTCCTCAAAAGAACCTTGTAAGGTGGACACACTCATTTTCCCTAGATGCAGATGCAGAACCCAAGGTTAAAGAGGTTGATTAACTTGCCAAGGTCACTCAGCTGGTAAAGGGAGGAACCAGGACATTGGCTCCAGGACCAGAGTATTCTCTTTCTGTTCTAGAGCCCAGCACATAGTGGAACTTGATGCAGTGTTGGAATATAATCATGTCAACTATAATGATTTTGGAAAACAAGGCAAGTTCAATGCAAGTACCTTGTGCCCTTCTGTACATCTTACTGAGTCAGGGGGCAAGCAACAGAAGAATGAGTCTTGGAATGCCCTTTGGTTAAAAAATAAAAAGGAAGGAAGGGAATGAGGGAAAAAGAAAGGAAAGAAAAGAAGAAAGAAAAAAGAACACTGGGCCTGGTATTCTTGACCTTTAAAATTCCCCACAAGGAGCTACCCACAGGAGTTTGTGATGAGTTATAATGTGCAGCCTAGCCGGGGGGAGCAGCAGCAGCAGCAGCTGGGCCACTGCTGTTCGGTTTATTCAGGCGTGACTGTAGGGAAGGTGTGCACAAACACTGCAACATCAGGGATCTGACAGACACCAGGCCACAGACCTGAGGACAGCTATTTGAATACTCAGGCACTAACCAGTAAGAGAAATGAGAACTTGCCAGCCTATTTCTCCCCCCAAAAAAACCACTCCTGTGCAGATTTCAGACTGAAACTCCTAATGCACCTCTAAACAAATGTCCCTCACCAGAGGCCAGAGCACATGTCCCTGGCTTTCGGTATGTGGGCTGAAGCTGATTCCTTAATTTCTCCAAGACCCATTTCCACAACTGTGAGACAACAGAAGAGTTGCTGCCTAGTTCTCAGGGATACTACAATCAGTAAACATGGACTTCCTTTCCATCACCTGTCCACTGCCCCTCATTTAACACTTCCTCCAGCTCTTGTACATAAAGCACCCCAGGTCACATTCACATCTTCTCCCAACAAGGCAGCTTCCCAATGCATGCTTGTTGGGAGCAAGAATGCACAACCCTCTCACCTCCAAAATGCTGCTCTAAATCAGCCTTGTCCCAGAAGCTGTCCCTGAAGCAGTCAGTCTTCCTTTGCATTCACTTGGCCTGGCACAGGTGGAAAATCAGCAGATTGCAGGTGGAGACCTTCGTGACTTTGAACCCTTACCTTCTCAGGGCTTCCATCTCCCCTGCTATAAAGTGGGGAAACTTCACTCATGCCTTCAGTCTTACAGGATTGTTAAGATGACCAAATGAGATGCTAGATGTAGAATGGCTTTGCAAATGAATAAAGTGCTTTTGAGGCAAAATGGTGTCTATTGTTTTCATCCTCTAGACTGGCTGGAGATAAATACACTTGGTACTAGTACTTCATTCATTGAATATTTCTGTCAGGTGTCTACTCTGTGGCAGTCAATTTTCCAGGTCCTGCAGTACAGTGCCTACCTTTGTAAAGCTTATAGCCTGGAACACTAAAGATGTGAATCAGACATTAAGGAAAGTAAATGCTACCATACAGACAGAGAAGAAAAAGTACAGAGTGCTCTAGATGGTGGTAGAAGGGACAGCATCCCTGAAGATGACTGTTTGATCTGAGCTACCTTCAACGAGGTAAGGAGAGGGACACAGAGGAGATCAAGTCACAGAAAACATTTAAGACCAGAGGCATCTGGTGGGACACAGCACAGTGGGTGTCAGAAATGGCAGGGTGTCCATTGAAACTGTAACCGAGAGTTCCTTTATTGTGTATTCTGCTGTGATGATGACTAGCTTCCATCACTAGATGTGGCCTAAGGATGAAAACCTGTATATTCTCTCTCTCTGTCTCTCTGTCTCTCTGTCTCTCTGTCTCTCTGTCTCTCTCTCTCTCTCTCTCTGTGTGTGTGTGTGTGTGTGTGTGTGTGTGTGTGTGTGTGTGTCCCTACATCTAGGAGAAGACTCTGCATCTCAAGTCAATTTCTCCATGAACCTCATACTGGACCCAGTACCCTTCACAGGGAAGTCAAGGAGACCACAACCTCTACATCTCCTCCCCACCGAAAAGGAGGTAGTTAGCAATGAGAAGGCAAGCTGATCACCAGCTGGAGCTGGGGAGGTGGCATGAGGACCATGAAGTCGGAGGGGAAGGGCAGAACTGGCTCAGCATTGTGAAAAATGTTGCTGGCATTTATCTGAGGCCACCAGGCTGGGCCCCAGGAGAGATGAGCTCCTGGCAGAAACCACGTGAGCTGAGGCTTTGCAACAAAACCGTCCAGTGCTGGAGTGGTAACACATTTAGAGCCAAGAGGCCCTGCAAAGGAGTGTCCACAGAGGAACTGAGTTTGCAAAAGAAGAGATTGTGAACAGCTTTTAGGTCAGCATTTACATGGCTTCTAAGTAAATGCAGCCTTCCTTTCTCTGCTAGGAATCTCCCTGGCGTTTGGAAGGAGAGAGGCTGTCCTGCAGAGACCTGCTGAGGCTAAGGCTGAGGTGTGTGCACTGCAACCTTCCAGAAGAGGGTCTGCAAGGAGCTGGGCTGCTCAGCCTGAAGAGGCTGGGAGTGGGTGGCAGCTGCATGATGGAGATGCAGCCAGAAGTTCACCACCAAAAGCCACAGAAGGATTATTCTAGATTCCCAGATGACGGTGCACAGGTCAAGGCTGGAGGAAAGTACTCTAACTAATCTATGACAAGAAGTCCTGAGGCTGGGTGGGACACAGATGTGTATCCTGTCCATGTTCACTTCATGCACAGCAGCATCTCAGATCTCTCAGATACTGATAAGGCCCTTTCATTTCTTTTTACCTAAACTCTAGGCAAAGCAGGTGAGGAAGCAGTGACCCCTGGGCCTATGCATTTCTTGGGGAAACCTAGGACCAGCCCCTCAGCACTCTAGGGGTGAAGTGTAAGAGGATAGAAAGACTAGATATTTTAAAATGAAGGTCCACAACAAAGCAAGTGGTGTCTCCTTCAAAATTCAGAGGGCTAGTTATATTCTACTGGAGTCATCCAAGCTCACAGTCACCTCTGGAAATGGCCTAAATGTGTATGCATGGCCTATCCTGCCCCTTCCCTCTGTCCAGCTTAATAAGCACTGATTGCCATCTACTTAGGGCAAGGACAGGGACCAGGCTTGGGGAAGGTGGGGACTGGCTGCTGGCTGGTTGCCCCCAGTGAAAGGTTAGAGGACTGCAGTCAAGATTAGGAGGCAGATTTGCTTTTCATTCTAAAATGCTCCCTACTGTTTGCCTTTTTAACAAAGAAGTAGATATCTTTTCCAACTAAAAAAAATCTAGTTAATAGTTTAGAAAACAATAAAGCATCCAGATTCTCCTTATGACTGGCTTCAAGACTTGGCTCCAAGACTTGGGCATGCTTCTTACCACCTACCCGCCCTCCCAGCCTGGGTCCCCTCCTCCGTAAGTGAGGCTAGTCACCCAGTGCTCACGTGCTCAGTAGTGCTGAGTCTTCCCAGGTGTCTCCTAACCTCTCAGAAACATTCCTTCCCAGGTCAGGTGCTCCTGTCACCAGTGAGAGGCCAAACTGCTGCTCAGAGCTAACACTAGGAGTTTACCTCAAGACCTGTACTACCCCTCTGGTCCGTCTCACCCACGCCACAGCTACCATCCACCTGAATCCACCTGCAGCCCCAGCACTCACCTGAATCTGGTTATTGGCTGGACCCCAGGTGGTCTGTGAGCAAAAGGTCCTCCCTCAGGAAGGAGGACATAGGGGAGAACCTAGGTACCATGATACTCAACCCTTCTCCCAGGTTTCAGATGCAGAATCACCCTCTCTAGGAGCTTCCCTGGGCTTCTGCATGTGCCACTGGCCACAGAAGAACTGGTCAGAGTCTTGTTGCCTTCCCTCTGCTAAGCCAGAAAGTCTGTGCTTGAAGGCTGTGACTTTTCCTCTTCCCCAGCCACAGGACAACATGGGAAACCCTTAACACCCCCAGCTAAGCAACGGACTGTCCATGTACTTAACACAATCTCTTTCCCTGCCTTGCTCACCATAGGGAACGTGAAGTGAAGAAGGAGCACTTTGTTCCCAAAAATACAACTCCAGTTGTCAGAAGCAGAGATGAAGTCCAAGAGTGCTGTACCTCCTACAACAGAGGGCTGCCATGTGGGCAGATGCTGCGCACCCCAGGTCCCTGCAGCACTGCAACCTGGCACCAGCATCCCTGTATGCTCTGGGCCCAGCCACCTCTAAGGGGTCCTGGGAAAGTACAATGACCTCATATGGGGAATAGCACAATAGACACTCAAAATGAACAACAGCAATGAAGCAGCTTTCACACAACAGGGCGGCCTTTGCCACCAACAGGATGGTGCCAGAAGCCTGAGGTGAAGCAGCAGTCCTTAGGCCCTTGTGGTTGGGAGCTAGGCCTGCTACACATATAGAGAGAAAGAGACCTTCCATTTACATCCTGGAGAAAGTGGAGGTGTCCACAGGATAGTGACCAGACCAAGTTGGCAGTTGCCCATGGAGTTGGAAGGGTCTAGATACAGGTAAGCCCAGAAGGGCTGAGTTCTAGAAGGCCATGAATGCCAAAGTTAAGGATGCTGGACTTTCTAGGCAATCAATAGCCACTTAAAGTCTGTGGGTTAGGGAGGACCAAGCCAGAGCTGGGCTTTAAGAGAACCAACATGATCATGGTGCACCAGAGGCCTGGAGCAGGTATCAGGCATGTAGCCATGTCTGAGAGGGTGTGAACGTGGGAGAAGCCATCTCTGGAATATCAGGTACAGGGATTTTCTCCCAAACTGGAAAAGAAAATTTGTAAGCAGTCAGCCATCAAGGAGCAGCATGTATTTTGTGGTTCTCCACAGGAAGCGGAGCCCAGGCAGATTCAATGACAGCCTCAGTAGGACATGGGACAGCAAGCACACCACTAAGTCTGGTTCAGGCCCAGCCCAAAACCTAGAGATTGACTGTGGGGTGACTATGTTGGGGAAAAAAAATCTGAATTTGGAGTCAGCTGCTGTGCTCAAACTTAGCGTTGCACTTGTTACGGTTTCAACAAAATCTCCCAGCACCAGAGTTCTCCATGTAATGGTAAACATACGACCTGCCCTGGCTTCTTTGCAGGGTTACTCAAAGAGTGCAGATGTGTGATACATGAAAAACGATTCGATTACATACAATCAGAATTAAGGAAGAGATTTTCTAAGTAGGCTCTCTGAGGTTGGTTAGTTCTTAGCATTCCTCTGTCAACCCACCCAAAACTTCACTTACTGGGTTATGTTCAGGAATATTTGTCTGACTCTGTCACTTAGATTTATTGAATGGATGAATGGTTTATCTTTGTTTTCTATAAAACACCTAGGACAATGTTTTCCACCTAGTTGGGGATCAGTAAACATATGATTGATTAATTAATAAAAGTGAACCTGTAAGAGGATGCTTTAATTCTGTTAATCTTCTCCCTATTTAGTGACTCATCTTAATAGCAATGCTAGCAAAAACATAATTAGCATTGCAAGTTGGAGCTTTCTCCCATCCTCTCCATTCAGTGAACTTCACGTGATTCATCCCTGCAGGAGATGGTGCAAAGCAGGGGTCACCAACATTCTACATCCACTTTAAAAAGAGATTCTTTGGGTCTGGAGCCCGCTACTCATCACGTATTACCTTGTGTCAGTGATTAACCTCTTCAAACCTCAATTTCCCCATCCATAAGATGGGACAAATATTAAATATTCCTAAATTTGCTTTCAAAGATTAGATGTGACCTCAGTAAGGCTGCAAATAGCAAGTGCTCCATGCTTGATAGCTGTCATTGTGATTAGTGCTATTATTGTCCTGAACCAAATCATCATGATAAGGGGGAGGCTGGTGTTTGGGTACAGATTTTCCATCATTGTGGATGTCTGTGAATGCTCTGTGACAACCAATGGATTAGGCGTCTCATTGCTTTAAAAAGGCAGAAGCAGTTGGACCCCCAAAGTCATCTTAATGTCCCTGCTATCCAATGGCATCTGGGGCTGGGGGCACTGAATGGATCAGTCACCCTTATGGCGCAAACCCAGCGTTAATGGTGCAAGTGAATTACAAACAAGGCCCACCTGCTGTGCTCAGCAACAAAACCCGGCAGGATGGTAATTGCCCGGAACTTGAGCACAGGGGGACACAGCGGGCATGGAACACATTAACCACGGGAAGAACAACTTCCCAACACTTTTCTTTTCCACGAGACCCAAGGAAAAGTCAGCAGGCATCAGATGGGAACTCTCCAGAACCACAGAAGAAAGGTGCTTCTGGATGACCACAGCTGGCTGCCCAGCCCAGTGCTCTGTAGACCTAGGCCAGCTACACACAGCACAGTGGTTCCTACATAAGCTCGGATGCTGAAGATATCTATCATCTGAGGCCCCACGCCTCAGGCAGAGAGCCTCTTTGATCTGAAGCACACCCCCACACACGTCCACCACATGCCCCCATGTGAATGATCTGGAGCAGGTGATGGGACAGGCAGTGGTGGCATGAGGTCTACTCATCTGTTCACTCATTTGTTCATCTGCACACTCAACATGCAAGTGTGGAAAGAAGGTTAACCTGACACAAAACATTCTTTCCCAGGGCTCCCACCTGCAGGGGAGCCAGACACAAACATCAGTCATCCAGCACATGCTGGAAACTACAATTACACAGCCAAGGCACAAGGCAGTGCTGCTACCAGGTAAAGAGCTCTCAATGCTACCCAGGCACAGTTAGGTAACTTTGCAGAGAAAGTGACCCTCATGCTGGTGTGAAATGATGGACACACACACACACCATATACACATACACACACACTATATACCATGCATGTACATGTACACACAGCATAAATACACACGTATACATACCATTCATATATATGTATGTATATATGCCTATACACATAAGCATGTACATACATACACATAGCACAGATGCCTATAAATGTACTTCTAAAAATACACACAAGCAAACATACATATGCACAGTATAGTTGCACATATATGTGCATATATGATGTACATACACACATACATCCTCAGGTTCTAGACATCTAAGGAGGAAGCACAAGGCACAGAGCTCTCATATCCTCACCAAATTCTTAACATACTCTGAGACCAAAGAAAAAGGACAAATTTAGGTGCTGTTATGGCTGATATCTACATGTCCCCCAAAGCTTCATGCAGTCATAGTGGGGACTTTCAAAGATGGCTGAATTAGGGTATGTGAATGTGGATTCAGTGTGTGATACTGGGCTTCAGGGTGTGAATAATGGAAATCCTGCCCTGGATGTGGGCGGCACCATCAGCAGGCTTACAACCTGGATGAAATGTCAAAGGAGACAGGGAAAGCATGCTACTGCTGCTGCTTGCTGCTTCACCATCGCGTGCCTGCTTGTGATGGACTGTTTCTCCTCTGCCGTGCCACCCTACTTTGGAGCCAGCCAACTATGAACTGGAACCTCTATAAACTATGAGCTGAAATAAACCTTTTCTCCTTTAACTTTGGGTGTCAGGTAATTTTGTCTCAGCAATGAGAAAAGTAACTAAGACAGTTACCCTGCAGAGAGGCAGTCCTTCTGTAAACTGTCTTCCTTGTCTATTGCAGGCAAGAAAAGAATCCCTTTGCCTTCTTCCTTTCTAACAGAGTGTTCACTAGTGACCTAAGAAGCCAAGTCATGGCCCTGGATTTTCCTCCTGGCCTGGGTGAGAGAACAGACTTCCTCCCCCGCTGAGAGCCTGGCCCATGAAAAGGCAGTAACTGTAATAGCGAGTGTGTGCATTCCTCCCTGAAGGGTGGTAGTACAGTTTGGATCTACATTGTCCTCCAGAGGCCCATGTACCAAAGGCTTGGTCTCCGGCCCTTGGCACTCTTAGGAGGTGGTTGACCTTTAGGAGGTGGGGCCTTGTGGGAAAGATAGGTCAATGGTGGTGTGTCCTTAAAGGGGCCAATGGAACCCCAGACCTTTTATGCTTCCCAGTCACCATGAGGTGACCAGGCTTCCTCTGTCACAGGCTCCCATTGTTCTGATATATGGTCCTGTCATTTAAGTAACTTAAGTCCTTAAGTTAATGAATGTCAGAAACAGTGAGCCAAAATAAATCTTTTCCTTCTTGTAAGTTTTTTAGCTCAGGTATTGTGTCACAGTAACAAAGTTGATGAACATCTAGGTTCCAATTCCAGCTCCCTCACTTACAAGCTGTGGCCACAACATTAACCTCTTTAAGCCTCAGTGTCCTCATGTATAAAACAGGGATAGCACTGGTACCTGCATTATAGGGCTGTTGGACTTGCAAAAGAGAAATATATGGTAAGAGCCTAGAACAGTGGTTGGTACATGGTTAAACATTCAAAATTACATTACAAATATAATTCACAGTGTTACTCTATTCCTGCTACCTGGTAGCAAACAGCTCCTACTGATTCTGATCTACATCTTTAATCCAGAAAAGTGAATTTCATCACTGCATTCATGCACAAGGATTTACCAGACAACTAACTTGAGGCGTAAGATCTCGTACAAAAAGCATTCTTGACGCATTTATGAAATAAAGAGTGCTGTGTCATGCATAACTACACACACAACTGTATACATATGCAAACATGTATATGTACACAAACACAAATACACATCCCTTGTCCCCAGAAAACTTGTCATCTACTTATAAAGCACTATTATCTACATTGCTAGATTGGAAAGTTATTAAAGTCTAGGCCACAGGCAACACAGAGAATATTCAACTCTATTTTCTAGAAAAAGAAACTAAGACTTTGAGAAAATAAATATCTTGCCGGAAGAACAGTGAAGGGACGTCCTGGGAGTTAATCACATCAGGCACCCATTCTGCATGACACATTGAGTTAGCCTCTTCTGCATTTCCTTCACCACATCCCACGACAAGCCTGTGAGGCTCAGGTGGGGGCCCTCCTTCAAGGACAAAGAGAGAAAAAGCCAAAGAGGTTATGCAATTTGCCAAGGATCGCCAAGCACCTAGGCGATGTTCAAACCTGCCAGCTCCTCCCATAGGACCAGACCAGTTTTAATGTGTGGCACTATGGGGACAAGTCTCAGGACTTGCAACTGAAGGTGCAGCAGCTGTCCTCCAACCTGCAGCAATGTTGTGGGGTCTACCATGTCCCAGCACCATGCTCTGACATACACCTGGTGTGAAGAGTCTGCAAGCGACACAGGGCCCACCTGCCTCCTCCAAGACCCCTGCATGCTCCCATGCTTGAGCTTCTGCTTGGGCTCTGCCCTTGGCTTTGAACACTGTCCTCCTGCAAAGCTGGCATACCCCTCGCTCTCCTCCAGGACTTGAGTCCGATCTCACTCTCCTGTGGTCTTTATCTTCCTTCCCTTGCTTTCTTCCTTCCCACGGCACTCATAACCAATAACTCATAACTTGTTATATAATCGACTTATTTACCATATCTCTTATTTATATCAGTTCCCTCTAAACATGCTTGCTAAATCATGAGCTCCTTGAAAGCAGGATTTTGTCTAACTTGTTCTTTATGGGTCCAAAGCACCTAGAATGACCCTTGCCCTGTAGCAGGTCTTCAGCAAATGTGCTCCATGGACCTGGGAGCCACCTGAATGGTAAACGGCATGAAGCTAAAGCATTCATGGTGCTGAATGAAGGCCGTGAGGATTCTAGGGCAGGGCTGTGGGCACCAGAAATTCCTTATTTCTGTTGAGAGAAGGGAAGCCTCCGAAGTATGTAGATTTAGCACCTTCCCATTGATTATTGTGACAATTCAGAGACAGAGGCAGAATTGGAAGCTTCCTATTTGCAATCTTTTGACAGCGAACAAGATGAGGTGAGGAGGAGGACAGCAGAGAATTTCAAGTTCTTGTCCTGGATACAAGGAGAACTCAAGGCCACACCAGCTGTGTCTGAGGACAGTGGAAGGCAAGACACCCAGCTTTGAGTACCACAGATCCTGTATGGACAGGGCATAAGGGAGCACCAGAAGTAGGCCCTCACAGCTGGAAAGTCAAGAGAGATGAGAACACAAACCCTTCCTTCAGAAGTGGATCCCAGGGTCTCAGAGATGTAGATGAGCTTGGACACAGGGCCCAGGCTGCTTACTTCACAGAAGTAAAACTAAAACTCAGAGAAAAACAAGGACTAAGTAGAGGTCAAATGTTTGTGCCACACCAGGTTCTAAAACCTGAGTCTCCAAACTGCTCCATCAATGTCTCTTTCATACTAGTACTTGTTCACTGAGACTTTTAAAAACTGTCTTCTACAAGGCAGCCTGTACAAGGGACTAGGGACACAGCTCTGTGCAAGGCAGACTATATTGGGAAAACACACAGGGAACCATCAAACCCAAATCCAGAGTGCACTGTGTGATGACTGGTTGCCATGAGAACAATGGGCTGGAGTACTCAAACCAGCTCGGGAGGTCAGCACTCCTTACTAGAAAGTAAGTCTAAGTGGAGACCTGAACGATGAGCTGGCATCAGCCCAGGGGAAGGGCAGAACTGGGAGAGGAGAACTGCCTGTGCATAGTCTGAAAATGACAAGAAACAGAGACCTTAGTGATACAAAAGTTGTGGCGGATGTCACTCCCAAGGGAGAGGATCTCATAATCCAATAGCTCCAAGGCAGCCACACTAAGTCTGAATTGTATTCTAAGGGAACTATGGAGCCACTGAGGAATTTCAAGCACAATCAAAATTGTGACACAATTAAAACTGCTTGTGGAAGGACTGCTCTGACAGCAATTTGAGAACAGTTTTAGAAGGGGTAAGTTGAAGTCTGGGAAATCTGTTGGGTGAATGCTGAAGAAGTCCTGGAGAGAGATGGGTGTGAGATAAGGCAGAGGCAGTGCAGGGCATGGCATTTGCATTTGAAACATTTTAGAAGGTAGAGTTGATAAAGCAGGAATTCCAGATGGACCCTGAAAAAACAGGAAGCAAAGATGGCTTCCAGGCTTCCAGACTGAGCACCTGCTTCCTGAGACAGATCGCCTAGGAGAGACAGAGTGGGGACATGACCACCTCAGAAGAAGGAAAAGCAAGAAAAAGGCACAAAAAGCCCAGAGATGCCAGAGTCACTTGTGTTGGGCCTGCAGCAAGATGAAAGGTAGAACAGCAGGGCCTTCCAATTCCCCCCTACCAGAGCTCAGGGGGCCCCAGCCTGTCTGCCTCTGTCCACAGTGCTGCAGCTGAGGCTTTGGGAAGTGTGTGCTTCCTAGACTGTGAGAACTCTCCTGGGAGCTGATCACCTGCTCTTTCAAGGACCAGGGCCACATTGGATAGAAACGTTTAAAAGGGCATGGGAAATTATTTCTAATCTCTGAAAAGAGCCAGCCCCTGCTCTCCATTCCACTTTAAAAGATATCACTGAGGGACACTAGAGTATGGTGATAAAGAGCACTGGATTCTGGGGACAAATTCTGGCTCCACCACCCACCAGCTATGTGATCTCACACAAGTTACTTAACATCTCTGTTCCTTATTTCCCACGTGTAGGAAGTGGGGAGACTAAGGATTGTCTATTTGTAAAGTTGTGAGGGTTAAGTATTTGTTAAAGAGCTTGGCACTTAGTACATGTTACATAATTGTCAAATTAACGACTGCATGCATAAGATAGGGACATAGCCACCACTGCTGGAAACAGAATAACGAGGTTGGGAGGTACAGTTCTGTAGGCAACAAATTCTTGATGGAAGACGGAGTATTCTGCAATGTGCACTTTAAGCACTTTAACATGCCTCAGTAGAAAAAACCCTGGGTTGAGGCAAATGAACAGATTAAACCAAATTTACCTTCAGATAACCACAAGAGATGATTATTCTGGGTAGATTTCTTCCTAAAGAAGCCATGTTTACTTCTGAAATGTAGCAAAGCAACTGGCTTTCTGTTTGTGGAATCTGACCAGCTTCCCCTTTGTGAAGGGAGGCAGCCTTGCTTTATATACCAGGCTTTCTCTGAAGCACTAGAATTTACAGCACATTTGTTATGCAGCTCAGCAAAAGGTGTATGAATAAAGAATAACCTGCTCAATCAACACTGTGTAGCCAGAAAGTCAGCAAAGCTACTCTCTCTGCCTGTGAAAAGATTTGCCAAGCGCCAGGGGGAAAAACCTGTCCCACCAGGGCACCCTGACATTGCATTTCAACAGGCTCATGCTGCAGCTTCCACTTTGTCATTTGCTAGTGAAAACAATGCAACCCAAATATGAGGACACTCCTCCTGCGAGCAGTGGCTCTGCCTGCTTGGCTCTCCCTGAGGCCTTGCTTCTGGAAAGCAGAGGAAAAAACTGGTTCAGGGGTTCCTTCTCCCTCTTGTATCTTCCTTTTCTGTTCTGCTCTCCATGATTCTTCTGTCCCAGTTGAACACTCATACCTTTGTCCAGGGAAGGCTAGGTTCTGGGCTCCTCAGAGACACAGAGAGAACAGAAGCTGCTTTTGCGTCAGTTTCTTCTTGGGGACCCCAAGAATGGCACATGTGGAACCACAGCTCCTTCCAGCCGCACCTGTAGTTTGCAGCCTCATCCTCAGGAGGCCAGCACCACCCAGGTGGTTGTGGGATTCCAGAGGATAATGTTGTCTTTAGAGAAGACTCCAAATTGATGCCCAAAGTTCCCAACAAAGTGCTTCTCTTACTGTTTTGTGTGTGTGCTTTGTTTCCTGTTTTTTAAAGACATGGTCTCACTTTTTTACTTTTTTTTTCCTTTTAAAAATAAAAAATAAACATTTGTTATCAGTTGATTTCTTTTTTTCTCAGATACATTAGGTTCTCCGAGATGAACTTATCCTTTTTTAATTTTTTTTTACTTTTATGTTAAAGAGGATAAAACAGAATAAAACCACTCAAAACAAACCAGTGTAAGTGATACCAGACTTTAAAACACTACAAAATCAACAATAGTTACCATAATGCCTTTTGATGTCTTCAAAATAGCTGCAGATAACTTTGGACATAGTAAAAATCAAACAGTACAGAATAGAAGAGAAACAATAAAAAACAAGACAATAAATGCAATTAAGGACTTCAAATCAAGCCAATAGTAAATCCAAAATTACTACCGTGATATATCTTACTAGCTTTGAAATAGCTGCTGTGGCCATCAGATATA
>RJWT010004413.1:0-33442 GCA_004365215.1 Cuniculus paca | reverse complement strand
TAAAGGTAGAAAAGTCACAGAAATCAGTTAACCTCTAGCAGACACTTCTTCCTCCCCATTTTCCCCAGTTTTGTGATCTGGAGTTGAGCACCGGAGCCTCCAACTCTGGAAATGGTCTGACAAAACTCATCTTCATTTGAAAGAATCTAGTTTACAGTCTCTCACAAGATGATTATACTTTAAAACAGACCTAATGGGAAAAGATAGGCTCCAGACAAACAAATGAGGCTTGAGTGCAATTACTTTATCAGAAGAGGAATAGGGAGGTTATAGTGCTTCTCTGCAGTCCTGGTCTTTTGAAGTCAGGAAATTCTATTTGACCTACCTTAGTCTGACTCTGCTCATTGGGTCTAATTACATGTTGTTTAATCTTTAAGCAAATTCTTTAGACGACCCACTGTTTCCAGGCACTTCCCGAAAGCTCTGAAGACTATACGTAAACCAGATGCATTACTATGCAGATCGACTCTCATGGATCAGGTTTGTGATCCGGGCTTAATGTCTTTTCCCTGCTTTGACTCACATTTTAATGATCAACAGTCATCTTCAACTCTGGCAAAGAGGCAGATAAAGTAAGTCTTCTGTCTTAATAGCAGTTCTCATTATCCTAGCAAAATCCATCCACCGGGAAGAGTCCCATCTAAGCCCCTGCATTTTCTTCCCAGGATACCCCCACCCCCAGCACCGGACAAAGTAGGGCTCACACTCAAGTCCTGAGCCCTGGCTGGTTGGAGCTGTGTGAAGTCCTTATTTACAATTGGAGATGGAGAATTTTATCATAATATAGAAATCCTAAAACTGAGCAATTAAAAAAACACCATGTCCCACTCTTAACCTGCGTGAAACCAGATAAGAACAGGATTTTATTTTAATTGTCTGATGCAGATTCTTGGATATAGAGAAAAATGGGCAACATCTTAGTGGGAAAAGCAAAAACGAGACAATAGTGTGAGGTTTTGAGTCAGAAACAAATAATAAATCCTGTCAATTCAGGGTTTTGTGGTCTTAAACAATTAACAAGTTCCCTGAATGTCTATTTATTCGCCAGTTAAAACAAAACAAGAGTAATAACAATGACAGCAACTGGAGTAATACTTATCTTCTATTGCTTTGTGTAAATTAATTATAAAGAAAATAAAAATGCTGGCCTCAGTGCCTGCTTTTGATAGTGACAGCCAGCTTCCTTTCCTTCCTCTAACACCTTGTCCTGTGCTCTTTTCCTTATGTCAATATGGAGTCAGAGTTTTACCCCTCAGCAGACATCTTTTGCAAATGCCGTCTTCTAAGGGACTAACAAGATGTTTATCAAGCATGCATTATGTTAAAAAGTTTGCTGTGCATTGTGAAAGATACAAAGAAAAAACTTGAACTGAAGGTATTTACAAATTTCAATTTAAACACACAAAATTGATTAATTCTGTAAGAAAAGGCTGTGTATAAATTATTTTTCTAAACTGAAGTCATCAACAGTACATGACCTTAAAGCCCACAGGAGGTTTGCATTCATTTTAGTATGACAAGATAAAAGAGATATGCTTCATCCTTCTGCATTTGGGCAAACACATGTCTTTTTCTCTATGATAAATATTTCCAAGGTTGGGTAGGCTTAATCAGAAGTAGAATCAATTGACAGCCATTTCACTGGAAAATGGAGCAACTTTTTCTCCTTCCTGATTCTATCTTATGGCCTCCAGTAGCTGACAAGACCTTTCCCAATGGTTACATCATTATGACTTGCTTCAAGTCTTGTTGGCTTTCAGATTGCTTGAGTTATGAACTGTTTTTTTTTCCAGAAAAACTAATAACATCATGATAAATGTGCAATCCACATTTAGTATGCATGTGAGATGCCCTAGTTTGGATGTTGACTGTTTCCCAATGGCCCATATATTAAAACTTGATCCCTAGCATGCCATTGTTGGGAGGTGGTGGTACTTTTGAGAGGTGGTGTCTTACAGGGTTTCTTCAGATCATCCTTGAAGGGAATGATGGGATCCACTACCCTTACTCTTCCTTAGTCATCTTACTTGGTTGTGAAATGAGTGATTTTGCTCTGATCTGTGCTCCCACCATGATGTGCTGCCTCACCACAGACTCAAAATAGTCAACCAATCATGGACAGGCGCCTCCATAAGTTTGAGCAAAAATAAGCTCATTCTCTTTATAAGTTGATTTAGCTCAGGTGTTTTGTTATTGTAATAGGAGACTAACAGGGAAACTAACATGGGGTAAAATTTGGTTAACCTTTCCTCAATAAACACAGATTAAAATATTAAGAATTAACTTTGTGCAGAATTGAGTACATTTTTAATGGGTACGTCATGCTTTAAAAAAAGGTTATGCATTTGACTGAGAGTCGTATGAGATTTAGAAAGCCAGCCTGCTCATCCAGGGAGAGCGTGAAGCTTGTGGGAGGAAATTGAAATTCAATAGCCCTTGCAAAATCCATTGGGTCCCCTGCTTCTGTGCTCACCCTCATGGGGCTGCTGCATAGCCTTCCCACAGCACACTCCACAGCAACCTTGGAGCAAGACCATTTATTAAAATATGTGTTTTGTAAACAACATTTCTATTTCAGTATGAAAAAGCTTTCCTTTCTGCAAAAATCACTCAAGCTTATCATTCTTAAGTGACACTGAAATTTTAGCAGAAATATTAGATTTCTTTTGGGAGCAGCCACATCCTTAGAGAAAAGAATGACGTAGTAATGAACTTACTGTTAATGAACTTTATTTTTTAAAAAAGGTTCAAATTAGAGGCAAACCTCAGAATTGATTTTCATTTGCATGGTGAAATATTTGATGTAAAAAGGACATGACATGGCTACAAGCATATGTGAAAATCACCAAGCTATTGTATTATATTAGAGTATGGATTGGACATAAAAGTAAACAACATGGAATTTAATAACATTGCAGTGGTAAAGCATGATCATTGAACAGAAAATTCCATCCCTAGAACCCAAATTGAGAGAAGAAACATTATTAATATTAAGGGGGCCTCCTACTCTATGAATATATCCCTTTCTCTGCCTTTCTGGAGGTATTTCTCCTGAATTTTGTGTTTGTTGTTCTCTTTCATTTCTTGTACTTTATTACACATTCAATGACACCAAGCAGCATTATTTACTTTTGGGTGGCTGTGAACTTTATATGTAAATGGAAGCACACCGTTCCTACTCTGCAGCTAGTTACTTTTTTTTTCTCTCAGCATGAGATTCACCCAGGCTGAAATGTGGAGCTGTGGATCCCAGCACTGAGGAGATGGAAGTTTTCTGTTACACTAGTGTGAAGGAATTAGACTGTTTGGAGCTGAAGATGACTTCTCCTGGATTCTTTGACATCTGCAAGCAATGTGCAGAAGTCTTAGGGTGCGTGCGTGCGTGTGTGTGTGTGTGTGTGTGTGTGTGTGTGATGTGTGTGGATGTGGAGTGAGTACTGTGGAAATTTTGCCAGCCTTCTAAAGAGACTTGGGTATTAGTCTATCGTTATTTATTCTTCGGTAAAGATACCAAAATATTGAAAAGACTTCTTTACTGACACCTTGTTAGCATTCTTCTATAAAATCTTTTCAACCTAATGCTTTATTGTATGAGAATTTTTAATTACTGACTTTATTCTGGATTACAGTTACAGGATTATTTGGGTTTCCAAATTCATTTCAAGTTGGTCTTGACAAGATATGTTTTATACAAATGTATCTATATTAATTATTTTTCATTTAGCTGTTCCTAATATCCTCATCTGTTTAATCTTGGCAAGATCTAACTACATATCTTTTTTATGTCTAGAATTGTTTGCTGCACCTTTTTTTTTTTATTGTTCTCCTTGGCAAGAGATTTGAAAATATTAGTCTTTTTTATTTTTTTCTTTTTATTGTATTCTTGTTTTATTATTTCATAATGTATACTCTTACCCTTCTGTAGTCATTCCTTTCAAGTTCTTGGGAGGTGATTCTTTGATATTTTAAGATGAATGCTCTATGCACGAGTTTTTAGTCTTTCATCTCTATTAGGAACTTATAAAGCTCTACGTAAAGTTTTTCCTGAATCTCACAAGTCTTGACATGTGCTAAAGTTGTAATGTCTAATTTCATATTGGACCTATAAGTGATTTTAAAATGAGTTTAAGATTTTCAATATGTATGGATTTTGAATTACCTATTACTATTAATTTGCAAATTATGTGTTATGATCAGGGAATTTAGTTTATTTTATGTCAATTTAGACATTGTACAGGGCTGGGAGGGGCACTGGGGGTGGCAGAGAGAGGGAAAAGGTAGAAGGTTGTTGGACCCTGTCAATGCCTGACACATGCATGTGTGGAAATATGATGGTGAATTCCATTAACCTATATAGTTGTTATGCTAATAATTAAATAAAATGAGACTTAATTAGTTTTTTGCTGTAGGGGGGATTGAACCCAGGGCATTCACACCGAGTTACATACCCAGTCCTTTTTATTTTTTATTTTGAGACAGGGCTTGCGAAGTCACTAAGATGCCCAGACTGGGACTTTGATCCTCCTGCTTCAGCCTCCCAGGCATGTAAAATGAGACTTCTTTTATGTTTTGGTATATAGCTTATGTTTATGAACATTACATGTATGCCTTAAAAAATGCAATATTCACTTCTTTAGAGAAGGATTCCACATATATTTATTGAATGGGTAATTGTTTTCTAATATATTCATTGATCTTTATTTTCTGTTATCTATCATATACTTAGAGTTATGTTAAACTCATTAACTTTGATGATGGATTTATCAATTTATCCTATTTTGTCAATTTTGGTTTACATATTGTAAAGCGATAGTATTAGTTACAGTAATTACAGTATAAGTAAATATCCTAATAAGTTAATCTCCATGAACTTTTATCTTCAATAAAGATTTTGCTTAAAAATCTATCTTGTTTAATATTAACATAGATACTAACATCCATCCTCTTTGACTTGATATTTTTCCTGATATATCTTTACTGCCAGGTATATTCCATGTATTAAATACATTTGCACTCATATCTCATCTATCCATTAGCCAGTCTCAACAACTGGTAAATTGCACCAATAATGTTTCGTCTAATAACTCTGTCTTCTTATCTGCATCCTTCCACCCAGATTATTTTGAAGTGAACATCAGGTATTGTTATATTTCATTATTAATGTTCAATACCTATTCTTAAAAGATGAGGTCATTTTTATTAAAGTTATAGTCATAACCATAATTCCTTAAAATTATGAATATTTAGTAGGTAATAGTTCAAATACCTCTGGATGTCTCATCGTTTTAAATGCCTCATTGGAGCTTAGATCCAAGTAATATTCTAACATTGCAATAGGTTTGTACACCTCATAAGCCTCTTGTAATCTGTAGATATCCTTTCCCAACTCTTCTATTTTTTTATGTGATTTAGTTGTCAAAAAACTGTTTTTCCCTGTGGCTCCCTACACTCTGGATTTTGATGATTGTATTCTTGTGAATGGATTCAAGTTATTCCTTGCTTTCATGTGTTTTGATATTTTTTCTATCATGCTTTTGTATGTTATCTTCATTCAGTGTATATTCTTAGATCTTAGAGTCTTGTGTTCTAATATGTATTTTTCTATCTTTTTATATTTTATTTTCACTGTGTATTCTTATGTCTTAAAATTAAAGCTTTTAAATGCATCATATGAGGTTTTATAGTTCATTTACAATTACTTTGACAATGTTATTTTGGCTTTTTTCTCATCTTATTTTTTTGTTTCCCATTAATTACATTTTTGTTTTGTGGTCTAATTTGCCCATCTTTAAATTGATAGTTATTTTATTTAATACTTTAATTTAAAAATGCTGTTGACTTACACAAAACAACTCCCTCACCCACAATTGTCTATTTCAGAAACCTGTGCATTTCCAATTTAGCATTTTTAACAAATATTATTAAAAATAATGATATGCATTTATTGAGCTCTGTTCCTAAATTCTCTGTAAGTTGTGTTTCTATTCTACGCACATAAGGTATGTTCTGTTTTTTATCCGTTTTACATATGAAGAAACCGAGGCCCAGAGCAACTGCACGATTTATACAGACTCACATGGACACATGGATAGCAAGGTACATACCAAATCTGAGTTCAAGATTCAACACCAGATCCTCATCTCCTCCTCAGATCATGGTCCTTCGGTGAGAGGCCCCTGCAATGCACATTGTCCAGGTTGTCTACAGCACACACCCAACACAGAGGAGGCACTCAAAACATTTTTAGAGTTTAAATCTCTAGAATGGGCTGGGGATATAGCTCAGTGGCACAGTGCTTGCCTGGCTAGGACAAGGTCCTGAATTCGATTCCTGGTACTTCCTCCAACATAAATAATTAAAATAAATCTCTGGGGTGCTTCTCCCTGGTACCTATATCAGAAGGAGAATGAGAAACTTTAGCTTCAGGAATTATATCTCCCTTCTCCTATTCTTCTAATGGTATGGCATTTTTCTTCAAACTCGGCTTGGTGAAAGGGTTGCCAGATTTAGCAAAAAGAAATATACAATGGTCATTGAATTTGAATGTTAGGTAAGGGACAACTGATTTTTATTTTAAGTAATCCTATGCAATATTTGAGGATATACTTGTACTAAAGATTACTTGTTATCTGTTTGAAACTCAAATGTAACTGGTCATCCCATGCATTGATTAACGACTCTACATGGGGAGTTCCTGAAGAAAAACACTGCTCCTGACACTGACCCACTTACCTACATCCCTTCTCCAGTACTAAGTATGAAAATAGAACAATGAACAAAATTTTTGCTGTCTTCTTTCACTGGCACTCTCTTCAATCACTAGCCTAATTCATTCTCTTCTTTTGATGGATTAAAAACACATACCAAGAGTGACTATAAATTACAGATTTGCTTTATACTGACCCTTCTAGTTCTATCAGTCATCCATGAACAACTTTATGCTTTCAAAATTTTATTAATATTATTCACTGCTGCACATGCTTTCTTATTCTAAAGGCTTCAAATGATAAATCACTTACCAAAAAGAATCTAATACAAGTAATAGAGAATATAAATGAACAATACAAAAATAGAAAAAAAGAGAAAATGATGATCTTCAGTTCCCTTATTTAGAGACAATCATAGTTAAAACAAATTGTCATCTATTTTTACATCTTTTTAAGTGTACAGCTATATATACTAACTTGTGTTTTGAACATTTATTCCACTTAGGTAGACCTTGAGATGTAACCAAACTTTTAAACAGTTCCTAATCTTATATTGTTACAAATAGCTTTAATAAACACTATTTTAAATCCAGTCAGTATTCATACTTGGGGCAGTCACTATTCTACACCAGGAGCTGCAGGAATGAACTCAAGAATGTCTCGACCCATAGACAACTAACAAAGGAAACAGCATATTACCAAATACATAAGTGAATAGATGGTGTATAAAGTAGCGATCAGTACTATGAGGAAATGAGCAAATGAAGTGTTAGGAAGAGAATGGAGGTTGCTATTTTATAAAGGAAAGTGAAGGGAGACTTAGCCTAGGAGGTGCCATGTAGGCAGAGACTAGAATGCTTGGTGAGTGGGTGCTGGGGTGTGCGGGAATGAATATTGCACACAGAAGAAATAGCAAGTTCAAACGCCACGGGGCTGTGGGGTGCTCTGTGATCCTCTTGCCCAAGGCATAAAAAACGACTAGGATTTCCAGACTGCAATGAACAGGAGGAAAGTGGTGGATGATGAGGCTGTGTGGTCAGAAGGGCAGGCTGTGGGCAGCATTTCTAAGTACAGAAGGGCCATTCATGTTGTACACATGGGGACACATTGAAGTGGCCCTGTAGGACATCCTCTGACTTCTGTGCTGGGAAAAGAGAGGAACCAGGAGCACTCATCAGCATCTAGTGCAGCAACTCAGAGTGGAAATGCCCATGGCTGGAGCTGGATTTGGAGAAATGGAGATCGAGAAGTTGATTCAAGATAAATTTTCAAATCAGTATTGCTAGCACTCGCTGATAGATCAGTGTGGGAAGTGAAGTATGGAATTCAGAGGATTTTCATTACTGGTTCTTGATTGATTGTGAATGGTGGAGCTATTCTTTAAGATAGGAAAGACCAGAAGACTACAAGTTGTGTGTGTGTGTGTTTGGGTGGGTGGGTGGGTGTGTGCACACGCATGCGTGTGTGGGAGGCATGCAGAGGAAAGGGTAGTAATGGTGGAAAATCAGTAGTTATTTCTGACTTGGTAAGTATGAGATGCTGTGCAAGCATTGAAATGAAGATGTCCAGTGGATGGTTGACTCCTTGATTCTGCAGTTCAGAAGGGGTGGACAAAGCACAGTACTACATTGGGCCTTAAGGCAAAGGAGAAAAATCAATTAACATTGATCTGTCTTTACTTAAGATATTGATATGCTGCATTTTGGGGTCTTCATTTTGGTTTTGAAAATATTATACAAAATATACTGTGTATTGACTACTTAATGATATTGATCATTAAGTTTTTGAGAGCATACTTCCTTTATGCTGAAATGCCTGTTGACTATTTAAACTCATATAAGAATATGAGTTTCTTCAGTGAGGGATGATGGATTGAAAAGCCAGAAATAACACCCAACAAAGAGGATGGAGAAGGAGCAGCTAGTAAGTGGGGAAGAGAACAGAGACAAGGAACGTGCATTTATCCATGTTTACAATAATCACCACCACAGCAGTAATGCACTAATTTCTCATCTCATTTAGTTGTTGCAATAATTTACCAGAAATAAGTACTACTATTATCCCCATTTAATAGATGAGGAAGTAAAGACTTAAAATAGATGAAGAAGTAGACTTAAAATGCCCAATTTCAACGTGACCCCAGAAACTGCTCTATGTGTTCTTAACTATTCTATCCCATTCTTTTATTTATACCTTTATCCCTCCCTCTCTTGTGGCATTCTCTTCAATTTTTGGTGCAAAAGCAGGCACAGTGAGCAAATGCCTGCTGAATTCAATTAGATGAGAAGGGCATCTGTTATGTGGGACCTCTAAGTCGTTGAGTGCAGTTAATGACAGAGACGCTTGCTGCTTGATAAAGTCTGGAGTATATTTTATTCTCATTTCATTTATTTAAAATCCTGTCTTTATATTCTGTAACTATTTAAGCTTCCATTTCAGTCTTTTTTCTTAGATAAAACATTTATCTACACTTCTTTGTTTTTCTCATGTTAATGTACCATGTTGATGCTAAAATTTGCTATGACATGCTTGAGATTCATTTATGAGATTGTTACTAAACTGAACAATAACCTCATAATACTTAGCATATTTTCAACATTTACAATGAGCAGGCTCTGTACTAAGAGCTTGTCATGCATTAGCTCATTAAATTCTTAACACAATCCTACAAGCTAACTATTATTATCAACTCTCTTTCGGAGATGTACGGTGCATAATTCTGCCAGAGTTATAAAGCTAGTAAATTTCAGAGCCTGAATTGAATTGAGAAACTCTGATTTCATCAGCACATTTGCCTGCCTGCCTTGTTATAGCCTGCCCCAGTTAGAACAGCAAAATTTTGCACTAGCCAGTTAGAGGAAATTTGAGAATTCACCCAACTCTGAATACTTACTTATTTCCCTTTGTGTCTCTCATATATCTAATCTCTCTAGAATTCTGTCCTCCCGTTCACAGTAGCCTGAGGTGGCCAATATCCACAACTCCAGGGCTAGTGTGTTCCCACAGGGACAATACCTATGCACTTCTTTCAAACCCTGCTGGCATGCTGCTCTCCTCTTTTCAGCAGTATTAAGTCAGCATTCTGCACCAAACACGTCTCTTAAATTGACCTGAACCTTCAGGTAAACCGAAAGCTCTTTTTAAAGGTATACTTGGAGTCAGGAAAAAAAAAACAAACATATTTTCCAACTTCAACTGATAAAGAATGACAAGCTGCTTACATCCAGTTTTCTCAACGTCCTGTATAAGCATTCAGCACAGACACAAAGCCTGGGGTGAAGCAGGGCAGCCACAGGCCTGGTTAGAGTTTCATGACATCTGAATAGAGAGGGAAGAAATGACTTCAAAGAGAAGAAAGCATTTGTCTTTACCTGACAACAAAATCCCAGGCTAAACAAAATGTCAGTGCACACCAAGCTCTTCTCACTCGAATGTAATACTTTTGAAGTGGTGTTTATGTGGTAATTGTACTCTCCATTAGGACACCTGGGTGAAGCATTTAGCTTTATTTTTTTTAATCTATTGTCCTGAGTTCTGTCTCACTCTCTCCATCCCTGAAGAAATTTATGTCTCTAATAGCCAAGGAGCTTATTGCCAGAGAAACTAGCCAATTTGGGTTTGCACTGGAATAAACGAACCAGCCAGCTCATTTGTCACTGTCACTGTCCTCAAGTCCCTTTCCTCTTTGAATGCTTTTTCCCCACCTGAGCCCTAAGTGATCATACCTTCTTATGCACTTACCTGTATGAATTACCTCTCAGTAGTTCCCAACTGCCTTCCTTCAAACAGACCGGCCCAGAATCACTGTGGTCACTTAGGAAAATACAGGCCATTGAAGCATAAATGAGAGTCACACAATCAGATTGTCTAAGGTCCACCCCAGAGTCCATATTCTATCCGGCTCTCCAGGTTGTCTCAATGTCAGACGCCCTGGCTCTCTGAGACTGCATCTCCTCACCCTCTGCTATGGTTTGTGTCTAGACGTCCTCCCATTTTAGATGGGGATTTTTCGGAGATCACTGAATCTAGAGTGTGATTGATTCCTGGTGCAGTGTTCTGGGATTTAGCGTACTGGGATTAAGAGTGTGAGTGTTACACCCGCCCTACGGTGGGTAGCCTGCATGCAATATAAGGAGAGAAAGAGGCTTATGCCCTCCCTGTCTCTCTTGTTGCCCTCGCTGTCTCCTGCTGCCATGAACTGTTGTCCCTCTGCCCTGCCATCCTGCCTTGGAGCCAGTTAATTATGGACTGAAACCTCTACAACCTGTGAGCTCAAAAAACCTTTTCCCCTTCACACACAGGAACTCCAGCCCTCAGACCCCGTTGCTTTTCCTCACTCTCCCACTTTGTGTCCTTGCTTTGCTTTCTACCCCTGCTGAACACGGTAGCTCAGCAACATGGAATCATGACATTTGTGCTCTACAACCTTGTCTCTTTCTCCCTCCATGTAAATGCTCAAAAAATTTCTCATTCTGGTTTTTCTATCTCCTTATTATGAGTCTGTACTTGAACCACTTAACATTTTAGAAGATTAAAAAAGTTGGCCTGTTAGTCAAATTTTAATTTATTATCATGAATTTCATGTGGATATTCAATGCTTAGAGAGTGTCTCACCAGCCCCCCTTCACTATTTCACACCATTTTGCTCTCCATACACTTCTAAGCACCCCCATGAGAAACCCTGCCTCTTGTCACCGTATTGCAGCAGCTCACTTGCAACTGGACCCTGTTTTTCTTTTTCTTTTTTTTTTTATGAGCAGGATATATTTATTGAGAGAAAGAAAGCTTCTGTCTGAGAGAGAGAAGGAGTAACGAGTGGGTTCCAAAGACTTTGGCTTTTTGAGAGACTTTTATAGAGTAAAACCACGAGGTAAGAAGGGTCCAATCCCCTATAGGAAGAGTCACTGATCTTAAGAATGCTCACTTGCTTTGTGACTCGCTTCCCTATTCTTCCCTGATTTGGTCAATTTTACCTGAACAGTTACTCTTACTGGTTGACCATAGTTCTGTCCCACCTCATGCCCGTTTGCCTTACAAGTTCCCAGGTTTTCCCCATCTTGGACCCTGTTTTTCCCCCTCCCTCCTGCTTCTGTCTAAAGCCAGCCCCTCCACTTTGGCTTTAGCTATCATTTATCCTTCCATTTCCCTCACAGTCATCCTGCCGTACTGCTAGCAGTTTTCTTTATCTTCTTGATCATTTCTACCAGCTGGAAAGCATGTTCCTCTTACAGGAAATTGTTTGTGAGATTTGACTGAGTCGCTACCTCACCCTTTTCATAACCTTGAACCATTTCACGAGTGTCATTGATCCCAACCAACACATTACTGAAATATCAACTATCAAGATCCCCAAGAAATTTCGTTTTAACAGATTCCAATGTCAAATCTCTGTTCTTTCTCTTATTTTACAGCCTGTTGACATGGTCGATACAGTTAATCATTTTCATCTTCCTTAGAGTACTTTCTTCTTTAGGTTTCACAGTTTTGTGGAGTTCCTTCTCTAGCATAGATTTCTCCTCACGAATCTCTTTTGTCAAAAACCAAGGAGCCATTTTTAATTTCAGTGGGGTTCCCCCCCACACTTCCAATATGTGATTTATCAGTAAACTTGTATCTTTGATTCCATTCCTTTCTTCATACCCAATGTCTGATCTATTAGTAAATTTGATCAGGATTTCCTCAACACACATCCTGAATCAAACAACTTTTCACCATCCTTGTTGTTACAACCTTAGGTCAAACTACTATCACCTTCCTACCTTGACTACTAAGATAGACCTGTTTCCTCTACTTAACACTAGTCCGGACTCCTCAAAGCAACCACAGTACTCTGTCAAAGCAAAATACCAGCATTTCTCTGCTTAGTTACAAGCCCACCTAGATTTATTTCAATTAGTGAAAATACAAACAATATAAACTAGACACAGACGTTGGTATTGGGAGATATTAGGGGACAAAAATAAAAATCTGCCCTTATGTAACTTGCATTTTAATAGGAAGGAGGAAAATAAAAGCATCAACTCAGCACGATGTATGGGATACTGGCTAGTGCCAAGTTCTGAGGAAAGAGCAAGGAGGTAGAAAGGACTTCTAGGTCATGGGAGTGATGGAACTTTAAACAAGGGGACAGAGGAAGACCTTGAGGGGAAGACCTGACAAACCCTCAGGCAGACAGAGGGATCCATGGGGCTGCCTGAGGGACGAGAGTTGTCAAGAGTGGTACCTCAGCTGGGAAGCCCCGGATGTGGGAGGGGTCTGTGGAGGGTCCAGAAACAGCCCTGAAAACTGTGTACTCCAGCAGAGTGAGCGAGTGGGATGGCGGAAGGAGGGAGGATCAGAGTGCTAACTGAGCAAGTGAGGGTGGGAGACAGAAAATGTGGGGGCACTGTTACCACATTAAAAACCGTCTTTTAATCTCAGTGAGCTGGGAAGATAGAAGGTTTTGAGCAGAATTAACATTTGACAGAATTACCTTGAGACTTTTTGTTAAGAGTTGACTAAATGAGCAAGGTCGAGATATCAGTTAGAGATTACTGTGATAATCCCCCTGAGTGGTAACAGTGACCTGAATCAGGGTAGGGGCAGTGGAATTGGTGAGAAGTGGCCAAATACTGGGTGTATCTGAAGGTGGAGGCAGGATTTGCTGACAGATTTGCATGCATGGCATAAGAGGAATGGAGGAGTCAAGGATGACTCCAGCACTTTTAGTCTAATTAGAAGACTTGAGATGCTATTAACCGTACTGGGGAAGATACAGGAAGGGCAGCCTCTTGGGGGAGGGCAGGAGCTGGATTTCGGCCGTGTTATTGTAAGGACACATAAATACTGGTCTGGTCACTGCCCAACTCTCAGATGAGACTGCAGCCCTGGGAACACCTTCCTTTCCCCCTCAGAGGACCTGGCATCCAGAAACCCAGCTAAGCTGTGCTCAGACCCTGACCTACAGAAGCTGAGATGATAAACTGTGTTTGAAGCTGTTTGTGGTCATAGATGACTAAAACAGTGACTATGTGGCACAATTGGTTTGATTTAATGAAGGTTTTTATTGTCTTAAAAATGATCTTTCTAGTCCATTCAAAATGCGGTCTTATTTATAAAAGTTACAGTAAGAAGTGAGGTACATGTTTCATCAGTTCTAAACTTCAGGATTATCAGTACTTTAAATATTTTTTCTTTGGAAATTCCTATTTTACTCATTTTTCTCTGAGTTTTAAAAATTCTTTTTTGAAAGAATATGCAGTCCATGTGCTTGATTCTTTAATTTGCACACCTCATACTACTTTGACCAGGGGCAGCTAAAAGTACCAGAATGGATATGGAGATAGCCCAGGAAAACTAATTTTACCTGACGATTTGGAGAAATGTAGATTTGAATTCCTATAACTAAAATATTTTAAAATATGCATGTACAAGTAAATGAAGAAGATCACCAAGTTATATATGTTGGACAATTCATAAGGAATGAATGATTGGAAATTTGTTTTGAATTCTAAAGAAATCTGTGCTTTTAAGTCTGCTGGTATCAGAAGAGTGATGAGGACAAATGATGCTTGGCTGGTGCAGCCCCTGTGGATGCCAGGAAGGAGGAATCGGCAATGTCAGCATTCCCAGAAGTGCTGGAGGCCACCACAGGTAGAATTTAGTTTTTATTTGTTTGTGTGTTTTCATGCACGTTACACCATAGATACAAGTGAGTTTTTCATCCTGTAATTAGACCACTGACTTTTATTAGTTAGCTCAGCTTTCTTACCTTAATTATGGCAAACTGTTAAGGTGAAAATTTTGCAAACTGTACTTCCATTTGCTTCTTATTGCACTGATTTTTACCAATACCATAATATCCTCTTAGTTCCTGATCTTATTTTTCTTAAAAATTACTATCATTCTTTGTCTTTTGAATGATAAATCATTTCAACATTCTGTTTCCAAAATACCAAAATTATGGCTCAAAACAGGAAGTTGGAAGCCTTCCTTTGACTCCAGGTGACGCATTCAAGGTCTTATAGGACAAAGGATCTTCCCTCTGTTCACCTGAGAGTACCAGCAGCCTTAGCTTCTTAATTAAAATGTTGCTCTAAGTTTTGGTGGAGACGAGATGAAAAAGCCACATGAGAAAGCCCATAGCACTACTTTTGTGAAGCCTAAGATTTAATAATTAATAATATTAATTTGAAATAAAATACTTGTAGCTGGAAACAGATGTGTCTCAGTTAGGACTATGTAATGCAAAGCACCACTAAATGAACAATTTTTAAAGTGTGTTGAATCCTCAGTTACTACAGTGAGCAGATAGTTATTGCCCCTCTCTTCCATGTCCTCTCATTAAAAGGAAACCATTGGATGAAACCTTAAATCTGTTCTGGGTCTCATGAGGCTGCCAGCCTGAAAGAAAACAATCATTAAGTGACTGTTGCTATGATGTATATTTTAATGTGTTTTATAGATATTTAAGCAACTCACTGAAAGACTGGGGTTAACCTGGTTCTTCCCATTGCAGATGGCTGAAGACATGAGCATGAATAATATGTTTGTTTTATTTCTCTTAGGTCACCATATTTGTAATGATGTTGTCTGTGAAGATGTTAACTTAAAGGGATCTTCTGCCAAAATAACTGCCAAGACATGCTCAAAACGTGTGAAATATTTAACAGTCACTGTATCAGTCACAAAAAAACTCATGGCCAAGTGTGCAGGTAGAGATTTCTGGAAAGGTGAAGCTGAAAGGAGCAATTCCTCACCCTAGGTGGGGTGATGCACCCAGGAAGAGACCAGCAGACACTGCAAGCTTTATAGCACCTCACCTGAGAAAGTTTGCTACGATAGACTATAGATTATATAGCTTTCTCCTTAGTGTTACTAATTGTTTTGCTTCTCTGATTTAAAAATAAGCAAGAACAACTCAAGGAATTCATGACCACCAAACCAACCCTACAAAGAATACTAAAGGACATTCTAGAGAGAGATAAAAAGGACCATGATCTCAGGAACAACAGCAGAGGGGGACCATCAAGTGGGGCCAGTTGATTGAATGGAGAGGAAAAATAGGGAGCCAATGGCAAGAAAATAGCATGGCAGAGACCATGCAGTGCAAGAGGGCCATAACTATTAACGTAGAGGGCCTCAGTGCACCAATAGAAAGAAACACAGGCAGAGTGGATTAGGAGACAGGATCTGTCAATATGCTCTATGCAAGAAACACATTTAACTAGAAAAAAAATTCATAGACTGAAAGTCAAAGGAGAGAGAACAGTGTCCTGTGTGACAAGGAGCCAGAAAAACAAAAGTAGGGGTAGCTTACCCATCAACTGCAGAATGGATAAGAAAGACATGACATTTTATGTGGTAGAAACCTACTCAGCTATAAAGGAAGATAACCTCAAGGCTCTTGTAAGTGGATGGAGGCAACTTGAGATCATACTCATAGATGAAATGGTTCAGAGTCACATGGGTGAATTTCGTGTTGTCTCCCTAGTATAACAAGCTGAAGGAGTTAGTGGGATCCAAAATGCACAATACATATCGGGAAAGTCAAAGGGGAGGAATTATCTAAAAAGGGAAGGAAGTGACCACCGTTAATCTATTATCATGATTTGAAACTCATATTGTCTTCATTGTTCTGATTAGTTTCATTTTATTTTGTTTTGTTTGATTTTATTATACTTGGTGGCATGGACAGTTATTTTAACGATAACAAAATATGTAATTGCAGCCATCGAGGATGTCCAATAATCTTGTTTGGAAACGCTGTATTGCTTTCATTGTTTTGTTTTGATTGATTTTACTCTATTCTGTGTTGTTTGATTGTATTATGTCTGAAGGTGTAGGCAACTATTCTAAAGATAGCAAGAAGCATTATGGTAGCCACTGCTGTTTTACTAGTATCTTGAAGTTCTGTATTGTTTACATTGTTCTGCTTTGTTTGTTTTGTTTTGTTTTTGTTTTTTTACTGGTTTTAGTTTGTTGTATTTTGTTTGATTTTATTTAGCCCTGATGGTATGGGCAGTTATATTGCAGATAACAAGAGGCATTCTGGTAGCCATTATTGATTGCCTTTTACCCTGTTTAAAGTCATGTACCATGTTCATTGTTTTGTTGTGATTGACTCTACTCTGTTTTATTTTGTTTGGTTGTATTCTTTTCAAAATTAAAAATATAAATAAAAATAAACAAAGAAAATAATAAATGAATCAAGAATATCCAAAGCATGAAATTCAGTTTAGTTGTAAAATTTAAAAAGGTTTTTATACTTCATAGTCTATAGTAAAGATTTAAAATCATGGCTTTATACTTTATAGTCTACAGTAGTGCGAAGACTTAAAATCATGGCTTTTCTAAACAAAACAAAATAAATTCTTATTTAAAACTATCATCTTTTGAAAACAAACTTCTCAGAACAGCTGAAATGCCTCTGAAATCTGGCTATAACTCACAGATATGAGCTCGCTTAGCCAAAAGAAAATGTTTATCAGAATTTATCTTTCCCAAATGTACCTCAAGAGGGTAATATTGGTGAGTCGTCAGCCTGATTTATGTCAAACTATCATCTTTAATTTACTCATAAACCACTTTTATGTTGTGTAGTTAAGAATATGTTTTAATAATATGATGAATACAAATGAACTTATTACTCAGTCCAAGAACTAAAACCTTAATGATAACCTACATCTACTAATGAAGTTTCTCTATGCCATCACCTAGCTTTCTCCTGAGTGTTACTAATTTTGTTGATTCTCTGGTTTAAAAATAAACAAGGAAAATAATAAATGAATCAAGAATATCCAAAATACGGAATTTGGTTTAGTTGTAAAATTTGTTTTAAAAGATTTTTATACTCTATAATCTTCTGGGTACTTGCTTTATTTACCCAACAGTGTTTCTAAGAATCTTCTGTTCTTATTATGCAGCAATAGCTTGTTTTCACTTTGACATAACCTTTTCCTGAATGAATGCAGCATGATTTACTATCAATCTCCTTGTTATATGCTTTCCAGGGTAAGAATATTCTAAATACTCTTATACATGTCACCAGCTATTCATGTGCAAGACTATCTTTTGGGTTTATACTCACAAGTGAGATTACTAGGGTTGAAGGGTGTGCAAGTGTTTAACTGAACAAAATATGTCAAATTATTTTCAAACTTTATTGGGTTGATCAATGCTCCTACCAGCGATGTGAGTTATATCCATCCATGTTGTTTACAATACTTGGTATGAGTTCAGTGATTCTTCTCTCTCTCCCTTCCATCTGTTGCTGGAGTCAACCATTGGAATTTGTATTTTGGCTGTTGTATTTTAAATTTTAAGATATTCATGGGTTGGTTCTTTTCTATGTCTTATATATCTTTTGCTGATATTGTCTATTGTTTAAGCATTTCTGTTATTGCTTGTCAAGGTATTCTTATGATGCTACTCTATAATTCCTATTAGATACTTCTAACATTTCTGTCTTCTCAGTGTTGGGATCTATGGATGGTCTTTTAAATTTTAGTTGAGATTTTCCTAGCCCTAGGTTTGATGTTATTTCCTATTGAAGCCAGGATATTTGAGCATTATAAAACTCTGGATATTATTTAATATTTCCATTTTAGCTGGCTTCTTCAGACACTGATCTGGCAGAGGAAAGAAGAAGAATGTTTCATTACTGCTGGATGGGGATCACATTCTGATTCCCAGTGAGTTTCCATGGACACCCTTGGGGGTTGCTCCTTGTTACTGCTGGGCTGGTGTTGGTGTTCATTTTCATGAGGCCTCCTCTGACATTTCATTACTGTAGGGTGGACATGGAAGTCCCAGTTCCCTAAATGGTCCCCACTGACATTATGGTGAGTGGACTTCATTACCACATAGAAAAATTCAAAGTTCTGGCTTCATACTTAGATGTCTGTGACATCAACTGAAGGGAGAACTGTAGAGCCTAGTGACAATGTCCTGAGAGTGAAGTCTGAGCTCTTCACTCAGCCTTTGCTAAGGTTGTAGGGTTGGTTTCTTGTTTTGTTTTGTTTCTGTGGTTTTTGACTGGGTAGAGCAATTATTGTTTAAAAGGATTTTGGCTTGATATATTGCCCATTTCCTGCTCTTACAGTTTGAGAGATCAGGGTTTTGTTGAAGCTATTTTTTATTTTGTCTGTATATGTTGGCATTTCCACATTTCCAGCTTTTCAAGTTCCAAATATGGAAGGTATGATGCAAAAAGAAAACCCAGAGAATTTACCACCATGTCATTCCTTTGATAATGAGATCCACAGATGGTCTGCCTCAGAACCTTCTTATGGTTTGTTTAATAGATAATATCCTGAGATTTTAGTACTCAGTAGAAGGAATAAAGAAAAAGTATGCCAACTTTATCGTGTTTAAAAAAATGATTTCTATTTCTTCGAAACAATAGCAGAGGTGAAAACACAGCTTAATTAATTTTATGAGGCCAGTATTATCCTTGTACCACAAACAGACAAGGATATAAAGAGAAAAGAATATTAGAAACCAATATTTCCTATAAATATAGATGCATTAGCCCTCAACAAAATGCTTTCAAACCAAATCTAAGAATATATGAAAATGATTATAGACCATAACCAAGTGGAATTTCCCTGGTAATGCAAGGTTTTTTCAATCACTGTATCATTTTGGTGGGTAGAGTGGAGTTTTACATTGGATGGCCTTAGAATCTGCTCAAGAGATTGGTAGAGCACACTTAGGCTGTGTCTGAGTGGGTTATGGTGACATGGCCTTCAGGTTTGTATCTAATTCCTTGCCCTTTCTTTTCTTTTTACCCGCTCTATTTTCCAGCCACCATGAGCTAAGTAGCTTTGGTCCACTGTGCCTTTCTACCATAATGTCCCTGTCTTGGAGCCAGCCACTCATGGACTGAAATTGAACAAATTAAACTTGTCCCCTTTTAAATGTGGCTATTAAGTATTGTGTCTCAGTGATTAAAAAAAAAACTGACTATAATAGAAAATTGGTACCTGAGAAGTGTGGTTGTTGCTATGATTATACCTGACCACATAGTTTAGAAATCTTTGGAACTAATTTGTAGAGGACATTTGAAAGGGTTTTGAGATGCAGACTAGAGAAGCTGTAGAATTCTATAAGTAGAGCCTGATAGGTGATTCTGGTCAGAGCTCAGAAGACCATAATGCTGATAAAAATGTGGAAAGTAAAGGCCAGGCTCAGGACTCCACTGGCAGTTAAAATTGGGTCCACATGTATAATACTCTGACTGAAAATTTGTCTACATTGTGACCATGTCCTAAGACTTGACCGGAGACTGGGACTAAGAGTATCAGACTAATTAGTCAAGTGGAGGGAATTTCAAGACAGTCAAACTTCTAGGCTGTTGCATGATTACTGCTGGATGCTTTTAGCTAGATTTATAGTGAGAATTGGTTGGAAAAGACGGAGCAGAAAAATTTTAAAGAACTTAACTATTGGCCCAGAGGAAGCCATGTATAAAGTTGAAGCCAAAGGAGGTATAGCTGCTAAACAGATTAGCACCATTAAAAAGAAATTGAGTCCTCTGTACAGGGACAAAAAGGAAAGATGACTTGAGAGCGCCTCAGAAATCAGCAATATACCACCAACTGCAGAATCATTTTTATAAAACAATTAAACATGAAAACAATTCCATGTGCAATAGTATCAAAATAATAAAATTCATAGGCTCAACTAACAAATGAAATGCTGAATAATAAATACCTCAAAGCATCATTAAAAATACAGAAAAGTTTAATAAAGAGGTCTCACACTGTAATGGTTGATACAATATGTCAACTTAGAAGTTGACTTAGGTTAGCTAAGTGACTCAGCAAGTCTACACCCTAGGGTGTAGAGGACATGCCCTAGGACAGCTGTTTACACCCTAGGATGTTGCAATGGTTGATTCATTGTGTCAACTTGAGAAGTTTAGAAGTTCAATTAAGCAACTCAGCAAGGGGTGAGGATCCTCACTTTGTAAATATCTTCAACCTGTGCCAGAAGAGGGCACAGAGATGGTGTGAGTGCTAAACCCACCCTACAGAAAGTAGCCTGCTTACAGTATAAGGGAGAAAGAGGCTTGCTCTCCTCCCTTTTTGCTCTTATTGCTTTTGCCCTCTTTTGCCTCCATGAATGGATACCCCTCTGCCATGCCAGCCTACATTGGAGGCAATTGACTTTGGACTGAAATCTCCACAAACTGTGAGCTAAATAAACCTTTCATTCTTTAATTTTGGGCATCAGATATTTTGTTTCAGCTACAAGAAAAGTAGCTAAAACACATTTATGGGTTAGAAGGCTTGATATTATCATGATGAAAGCATTCCTTAAATTGACATACAGATTAAATGTAATCCTATCAAAATTCTGCCCTTTTTTATAGAAATTGCTAAGCTGATTCCAAATGAAAATGTAAGAAATCCAGCAATTCCTTAGAAAAGAAACAAAAGTAGTATTGGAAAAGAAGAAGCAAGTTGGAAGATGCACACTTTTTGATACTAAAACATAATCCAAAGCTATTATGATCAAGGTTACATTATACTGGCATAAAGATTAACATATGGATGACTGAAGTGGAATTGAGAGTTCAGAAATAAACCCATATTTCTATGGATAATTGATCTTCATCAAGGATGCCAATAAATAGCAATAGTTTTCTCAACAAATTATGCTGAAAAAATTTAATCTTCCCACATAGAAAATGTATCTGAACCACTTCATTGCACCGTATGCAATTTAGAATAGATTAAAGACCTCAAACTAAGGGCTAAAACTATATAAATATTAGAAAAGATATATTCACATATTTGTGATTCTGAATTAGGAAACAATTTCTAAAATGTGACACCAAAGACTTATGCAATCAAAAAATAAATACTACTAATCTGTTAGTTCATTAAAAAGAATAGTTTGTGTATTCATTGTCTGATTGTTTGATCAGTTTTTTCATGCCTAAATCTACAACTACTTTCAAGATAACGGTATGCAATATTTTAACTATTGTTAATTTCCTGTTTTTAAAAAATTCTGTATCATTTTTATCCTAGTTTTGTTTTGTTTATAAAACAAAAAATAAAAATAAAAAAATTGACTTCAAAATTCAATAATTTTGAACTTCCAAGAACATTATTAGGAAATTTAAAAAATTGCAAAGAGCCGGGCGTGGTGGCTCACGCCTGTAATCCCAGCACTCGGGAGGCTGAGACAGGCGGATTGTTGTGAGTTCGAGACCAGCCTGGGCTACAAAGTGAGCTCAAGGCCAGCCTGAACGGCATAGTGAGACCCTGTCTCAAAAACAGGGCTGGGGATCTAGCTCAGTGGTCTAAGTGCCTGCCTGGCAAGCGCAAGGTCGTGAGTTCTATCCCCGGTGCCACAAAAAAAAAAAAATGCAAAGAATAGAAGAAAGCATTTGAACATCCTATACATGACAAGAATTTAGTATTTAGATCTATTGAGATCCTTTCTCTGCCTGAAAGAATGTTTTTTGATAGAAATATTTGAGGAGCAGGATTTTAACTCAGTAACCTACCATCCCTTACTTAATACTGTATCTTAGGCAGAATGTTATATTTAAAGAACTATTTAAGCTATGAAAAACACATTATATTTTTCGAATCACTTGGTATTTTTGCTTGATTTAAATTGATGTTCTCCCACTGTGAGTAATTTTTATAGTTCATATTAAAAAATGATCAGATTGACTTGTTTTCCATGGGTGCTTGATTGTGGTTCCTGGTATAATCTCTCAGTTGGCGGGAAAACCCAACTGAAGAATTTGTTTTGGTTTTTCATTGTGGGAAAATTGCACCGTGTGAAGTGTGACTTTTGAAGAGCTCCAATCCATTTAGTGGTGCTTAGAAATTTTGGTACACGTATTTGGCTTTATCACATTCAAAGGTGTCATTTTAGAAGGCACATGACACAGAAATTAGAGTTTTGACATATTTTTCAAGGAGAGGGCTAGAAGAATATTTAGCAGCAGGCATCTCTGGAGAAAACCACTAACTACAATGCAAAAACAAATAATTCTCCAACTTTCCCATAGTGAATTCATCCTGTAAATATCAAGTCTAATGAAACAGACATCTTGAATGTGAAATACACTAAAGGAGAAATAGCAATCACCAATTTACTCTAATTCTCTAACATTTACTCTAATAATGAGTTGCTTGCACAGATGTTCAGTGTTACAATTTTTCATAGAGGCTAAGGCTAGTGCTCATTTTCATGTTTGAAATGCTTTTCAAATCTTGGAAAAAATATTTGGTTTCTAAATGAAGATAAGCGATAATCTCACTAGCAATCTGAGTGGTAGTTTTCATGAAGTGGGTGGTTTTTCTGTGAATCTTGTGAAATTCTGGTAATTCATTTTTTTTTAACTTTCTACCTCAAAATTTCTCACCTAAATAGAAAAAGTCTGTGTCATGCTCACTAGTGTGAATGTGGCTTTTGGAGTAACTGGCACCTTGATGGATGCTCCAAGGGTAATGACATCGATATATCAATCAGTGTTTACCAGAGTAATGCTGCATAACAAACCAGCCACACAGCATAAAGCATTTACCTCTCCTTCATGTGTCAGCTTATCTGAGCTCCACTAGACTCAGCACAAGGTCATAGAACCAATTTAGATCTGTTTCAAATTACATTATTTTTTACAAACAAGTGGGCACCTCCCTGCCCACACATGTCCTTTTCATGTCATGGCAGAGTACAAGAGGACAAACCCAGTCATGTAGATACGTTAGGTAATAACCCGTTGGCCATGGCCAACATGAGGCTTAAGCCAAAAAGGGCTCCAATGACAGCAATTGAGAAATCACAGGGAAAAACATATGGAACTATAAAAGGGTGTAGAATCCACTTTCCTCTGCAATGACAGCTCTGCCATCTTGCATCTCATATATTGAGATTCTGAATACCTTTCTTTGCGAAGATCATAGGCCCTTGACTGACAAGACAATTGTCTTATAAAAACTTGGCTCCATAGACCTCTGTCCACACCATTTGTGCAGAATAATGAGCACCTTATGGTTAGGCTGGAAACATCAGCACCGTTATAACTGATGTGACTGATTTCCTTCCTTTAGTGTAAGGCTTTAAACTCTGGGGAGTCAGGGGAAACCTCAGGCCATATTGAATGAAAGTTGCTCTAGATTTGTGAATCTGTAGATCAGGAACAGATGGGCTCACCAGAGTCTGTGGACTGTTGCGTTAAATATTGCTTCTTTAACAATATGCCAGTCTTCCTGAAGATTTTAATGAGTGGGGAATATTGAACCTGCTGTCATGCAGACATCAGCAGTGAACTCAAAAGCTCTAATAAAGGCAGCCGTACATTTTCTTTTATTGGTTAAATTCAGAGGAAGTCCAGAAGGCAGGAGTCTAGGAGAAGCGTGGGTGAAACATTCACCTGTGATTAGTTCTAGTGCCAGGAGACAGAGATGGATTGAAAGAGCTTTGGAGTCCCCCTTCTCACCTCCATCCTTTCAGGGCCCAGCTGAAAGGCACCACGGTGTTCTTTAGCCTTCTGTCTACACATCCAAAAACTAAATAATGCATTAATTTTATTTATTTACTTCAAACTGCAACTGCAAATGAAAACAAGTGAAAAATCATTTTCGTGTCTCAAAAATAACAGAAAACTCCATGCTCTTTAGAAACGAAGTCTGCAGAACAAATACGAACATAGGGGCCAAAAAAGAAGACCTCCATAAGAAACTAGAAAATAAAATGCAATAAGAACACAATCTGCAGTGATAAGAGGTAATGCGATGACTGTCACTTTAAATATGCACTGTAGAAAAAACCAAACAAGCAAAATCAAGGTGTTGTTCTCCTCAGTGTCTTGCTCTTTAAAACCAGAAGATTTTGTTTTATTTTATTTAGGAGCTGCAGTGATCTGGTGCATTATTAAGGCAGGCAGAGATGGGTTGTCTTGTTTTGCAGAGGCCATAACGTGCTCAGGTGCCATCGGCATGCAATTTATGTAACCTTGTTAGATACCGCGATGGCATCTTCCGAGAGCAAAGGGGTTAAGAGCGCGACTGCGGCGGGCGTGAAGCGCATGATCCGCTCTGGAGAGGAGAAGCTCATGGTACTCTCACGGGCATCTCTTCACATATGCAAGACCGCAGGAGCAAAGGTTCTGCCACCCCGACATCAAAAAGTTTCGGAAAGCAGAACAGAATATTTCACAACTTAAGTGAAAGGCACTGGTGAGGTCTTACTGCGCAAGAACAGTCATTTGCTATTGTGAATGGGGAGCACTGTCCAAGACCCCACTGGACCTCTGAAACCTCTACAAACTATATTCATTCCTATACACACATACTTATGATAAGACTTAGTTTTTAAACTCAGTACAGTAAGATATTAACAATAACTAATAACAAAATAGAACCATTATAATAATATGTAATAAAAATTACATGAATGTGGTCTTTCTGTGTCTTAAAAGAGTTGAGACAAATATTAATATTTTCAGACCTCAGTTCACAGCAGGCAGCTGAAACCAGAGACAGCAAAGCTACAGTTAAGAGAGGACTACTGTAGCTTGAACTGTGGCTGCAGCATTAGGGATATTAATGTTTTACACCTTTGCCAATCTGCATGTCACGTTGGAGGCATCTAATAAGAAGACTAGCAAGGTCCTAGGATGACTAGTGCTATCTGCAAGATGATAAAGCTGACAAATGGCCAACACAGGCACATGGAAGGAATGAAAACAAGAAAGTAGTGGACTTTTAACTTACTCCTCAGGACAGTACTGCTCCTGATATATTAGGGATGATCCCAAGCACTCACTAGAGAAGCTACTGATTAATATGTAAGCATCAAAGTGGGGGGAAGCAACTAATTGAATTTGTTCACCCTCTGGACATACACAATTTAATGTAAATTTTCCCATAGGTATTTTTACATCACCCTATATTTTGCCAGAATTTGTTTCATCCAAAGGCCTTCAACTAAAAAATGAATAGGTTTGGATTTCATTGTGAGTCTGTGGGTATAAAGCACTCTCAATTCCACCACATGGTCACCAAGGTGAGAAGGGTCTTAATAGTCACTTATGTGGCCCGTATAGCCAAGCCTCTGTTAAATGTGATGAGCAGCCAGTCACATGCATGGCTTTTAAAATTTGTTTCTATGCACAGCAGTATCGCATTAATTGTGATCACATCTGTATAGCTTAAGTGACACTTTCCTCATTCTCAATTGATCATAAAGAAAAGAAATACTTCCTCCAAAATTAATAATCTTGTAGAATCCTGCAACATATGGAATATTATGATATCCAGCATGAGAAACCTTACGTGCAGTGTTTGGAGACCCAGTTTCTGGGCCCTGCCTTCCCATTATGTTGCATGCAACATTAGTCAGCGCTCTTCTGTGAGTTCTTCATCTGTAAAGTAAGGATAACAACTGGAACCCAGCTGATGAGCTCCGGGTCTGCGTGCCCAGGTGTGGATAAAGCAGGAAGGCCAGGGCAGGGGCAGGGTTCATAATGGGGTGCTGGAAATTTGCTGGGTGCAGTGTGTCAGGAAGAGGCCATCTATGTGCTTGGTCTTTCCCTGCTGACCAAACTGAGGCAGCCATGGAAAGTGTAATTAGAAACAATATTCTGCTCTGTTGGTTCCTTGTGTGATGATTCCCCTCTGTAACATACCTGCTTAATGATTATTATTTCTAATATTTAATCTCTGAAGAGCCAGCTGATCAAGGTTGCCCTGAGTTTTCATGATCATCTGATTTTATTTGTACTAACTGTGGGGAAGGGAGGAGAGGCCTAGATATCACCTGGGTTATAACTGAGCTATATCATGTATACATATATATAGATGCATATATAATCTTATAAATGCATAAAATATATTTTTTACAATCTTCTTTGGAAAAGATTTTCAAGGAAGAAGAAAAGATTCGTGCATGCATGTGAGCTGATGGGGGAAGAACAAGAGAGAAGAAGAGAGAGAGAAAGCCTTGGTGGAGCTCACTCATCACCTTGAGTTAAAAAAGAGGTTGTTAGAAATTTCTAGATATAGCTTGTAGCAAAACAGATACTAGGTTGTTTTCCAAGGATGATTCCCTACTTAAGGATGACTCTTCAAATATAAAAGTACAGGTTAGGCATCCCTAATCTGAAATTCTATGTGGTCCAAAGTCCTAAACTTTTTTAGAGCTGAAACACACAACTCCATGGATGAAAGATTCCACATCTGACGTCATGTGATGGGTCACAGTCCAACCACAGGTGCACTAAAGACACCTTCCAACTATGTTCATAAGGTGTATTTGAAACATAAATGAATTTCATGTTTAAACTTGGGTCCTATCCAAAACATAGACAGTTAGATAGATAGATAGATAGATAGATAGATAGATAGATAGATATAGATTCCAAAATATGTATGGGGGCAAACACTTCTGCTCCCAAGCATTCTGATAAAGGACACTGAAGCCCTGGTTAGATATGAGGTATGACTTAGAATATGATTGATATGCTATCTGTAGATATCAGCATGGTCTGATAGAACATTCTGGGATGACAGAGATGCCCCCTTTGGTCTACTGAGCTCTTGAAATGTGGCTGTTCTGTTAGGCTCCCAAATGATTCAAAATGACAGGTAAGAGTTGCACCAGGAGTCTTGGAACATTGAGATTTGGGCTAAGTGTGTGGTCTTTTGGATCGAGTGTTTGTTCACTGTCTTCTGCTTCCCCAAGGAAGACATGGGCATTGTGGTTCTTCTAGTGCTTGCTCTGTGCCAGGGAATGTATGAATAAGTGATGAGACTTACCTCTTACAGTTCTCTTCTCTCTCCCTGTAGTGAACTTGTCAACTCACCAAGTTCTCTGCTGTCCCCTGAGGCAGAATAGACAATGCGACTCATGATTCAGACCCAAAACCATCGTAAAGGCCAGGGCCAGTGTGAGATAGTGAAAAGTCAGTGTGCGCCTATAGGACTTTTGCCTCCTACCTAGTGATGACAATGCTCATACTTTTATAAAGTGTAGAAGATTTTGTTTAAATGAAGACTTACCCAGAATAGTAAATAAACAAAAATTTTGACAAAGCAGAGATGCTAGTTTGGTTGAAGATTTTGCAGGTGGAGCCTGTCGCCCAACTTCCAAGACCTCCAAGAACATCCCCTAGTCCCTTTAAGAACCTCAGAGAAACCTGTATAGTACTAAATAATCAGCAGCAGCCAGCCCACCACGGAAATTCTCTGTACACAGAATAAAGCTTGCTTCTTGCATGCATCGATCCTTCTTATTTGATAAATCTCTTTTTGTTATTGTATGTAACAGAAAGGTGGGGATTTTGGGGGGAGGGATTTGTTTCTTGCATTTAACATATCTTGATCATTTAAAATTCTGTTACCCCTCTCTTCTTTCTTCCCCTGCCCTCTGATCCTGTTTCCTGTCTACTAAAGACTACCTTCTAGTTTCCTAGCATCTGTCGTTTATTTTATTCATCAATGTATTATTTAGTTACTTTTTAGGTTTCTCATATAAGAGAAAACATGCTATATTTAACTTTCTGAATCTGGATTATTTTGCTTAGGATGATGATCTTGAGAAACACCAATTTCCCCACAAATAACATAATTTCATTCTTATTTATGGCTGAATAATATTCCATTGTCTATATATACTGCATTTTCTTTACCCAGTCATCAGTTGACCAGTATCTAGGCTATTTCTACAGCTTACCTATCATGAATTGGCCACTATAAACATGGATATGCATGTATCATTCTGATGTTATATGTTGAATTTTTTGAGGAACATACCTAGGAGAAGTACTGCATAGCTGGGTCAAATGGTACTAAATATTTAGGTTTTTAAGGAGTCTCCATAGTGATTTCCACAGTAGCTGTACTAGTTATATTCCTACCAACAAAGTAGGAGGGTTCCTTTCTCTCTGCATCTTGCCCCTATAGTTTTTGTGTTCTTGATGCTAGCATTCTGACTAGGACAATTTAGACTCTGAAAGCAGTTTTGATTTGAGTTGTCCTACTAGCTAAAGATGTTGGCAGACCACATGGGGCCCCAGAAGAGAAAAGTCAGATAGCCTGTCCCGAGAATTGGCCATGCTGGGACTGGGAGGAGCTGATCAATAAGCCAACTAGCCAGCCTTTCTGGTAAGCCACACAGACCATGCGGGGCCCAGGAAGAGAAAGAAAAGTCAGCTCCTCTCATAAGCCTACCGGTGCTCAGGCTGAGAATCAGCAAACTCCCTCACCCCGTAAGCCACCAACTGGTTTAGAGGTCAGCCTGAGTTGATAGCAACTGAGGTACAAAAAGGAACTGAAGGCTTGTGTTGTTTGGTTGACTTTGCAGGCCTGGGGCTGCAGTCTGAGCATCTATAGGGAGGAAAACAGTATGCATATGGCAAATATGGGGGGATTTCTTTCTAACTTGTTTTCAAAATCTAATATTGTTCTCACTGTATTGTTTTGTTCTTCTTCTTCTTTATTTATTTATTTATTTGCTTTACTCAATACTCTGTTTGATTGGTTTTATTCTGTTTTGCTTTGGCTTGATTTTGCTATATCTGATGGAATGGACAACTACTGTGAAGATAGCAAGATATACTATAGTAGCCATTGTTGTTTTCCTAGTACCCTGCTTTGATGTTCTGTACCAATTTCACTGCTGTGCTTTGATTGGATTTATTCTGTTTTGTTTTGTTGGGTTTTATTATCTTTAAAATAAAATAAAAAAAATTTTAAAAAAAGACGTTGAACATTTTCCCAGGTATTTACGGGCCATTTGTACTCCCTCTGAGAGGTCTTTTTCAGGTCATTTGCCCATTTTTGTTTATCTGTTTGTTTTTGCTTCAATCATTTGTTTTAAGGGGATATTATTTTTTGAGTTCTTTATAGGTTCTAGTACAGGGTGAGAGATAGGGGAGTAGTTTCAATCTTCTGCATGTGGATATCCAGTTTTCCCAGCACCATTTGTTAAAGAGGCTGTCTTTGGTCTCTTTGTGAGACATCAGATGGCTGTAGGTGCATGAGTTTGTTTCTGTGTCTTCAATTCTATTCCACTTTTTGTGCTGATCCCACAGATCAGTTTTGTGCAGGTATCATGTTTTTGTTTTTCTTGCTAGAAATTTGTAGCATATCTTAAAATCCAGTATTGTGGTGCCTCCAGCATTGTTCTTTTTACTCAGGATTGCTTCAGCTATTCTTGATCTTTGCTGATTCCATATGAATGCTAAGATTATTTTCTCTGCTTTATGAAGAATGCTGTGGTTATTGATTGATTTACATATGTTGAACCATCCTTTCATCCCTAGAATGATACTGACTTGTTCATGGAGTCTGATCTTTTTAATGAGTTGCTAATTCTGTTTGCAAGATTGTATTGAGGAGTCATGTATTAGTTTTCATTAAGTAAAATACTGGCTATAGTTTTGGCTTTTTTTGTTTGTTTGTTCGTTTGTTTTGTTTTTTGAGTTCTTATCCAGTTTTGGTGTTGGAGTAAGGCTGGATTCACAGAATGAGTTTGAAAATATTCCTTCTCTTTTGATTACATAAAAAGTTTCAAGAACAGTGCCATTAGCCCTTCAGAGGTCTGATAAATTTAAGTGATAAATTCATTAGATCCTCAGTCTGTCTCAGTTGGTAGGTTTTTTGTTATTGCACCAATATCATTGCTTGTTATTGATCTGTTTAGATTTTTCATATGTTCTTGGTTCAATGTAGTATGTCATGATTTTCAAGTTAATTACTGATAATTCTATGGATTTAAATAGCATCTTCTAGATTTTGCCTTTTTTCACTTCTAATTTTATTAATTTGGGTCTTCCCACTTTTTATTTTAAGTTTGACTAAAAGTTATCAATCTTGCTTATATTGTCAAAGAACAAACTCTTTGATACATTGATCATTTGTACTGTTAAGTTTCAATTTCATTAGTTTCCATTCTGATCTTTATTATTTTTTCCTACTGGTTGTAGAATTCATTTGTTCTTCTTTTTCCAGGACCTTGAAAAGCATCATCAGCTTATTAATTGCAATCACTCTGTTTTTCTAATGTAAGCATTCAAAGCTATAAACTCTCTTGGCTCATTCTTAGAAATTTTGTTTAGAAGTTTACTTTTTTGACCATGAGTATAGCTACTCTTGCTTGTTTTCAAGTTGCAGATGCTTAGTCCACCTTTTCCATCCTTTCACTTTCAGTCTTTGTATGTCTTTGCAAATGAGTGCGTTTCTTGCAGGTAACGTACATGGGTCTTGTTTTTTGATTTAAGATGCCAGGCCATGTCTTTTAACTGGTGAGTTAAGACCATTTACATTGAATCTTATTATTGAAAAGTATGTACTAATTTCTGTCACTTTTTGTTTTCTAGTATTTGATTAATTTTTGTTTCTTATTTTTTAAAAATCTACCTTCCCAGGGAGAGTTATTCTTTCCCTTAATCTTACGGTTTTGCTGCCTTCTTATATTTAGAATTTCCTTTAGTATTCTCTACAATACTCTCTCAGTAGTCATGAATTTCTTTACCCTTATCATGGAAGAACTTTTTTCTCCCTTATTTTGAAGGACAGCCTTGCAAGATATAATAATCTGGGTTGACTTTTTTTTTTTTAAGGGCTTGAAACACATCATTCCAAGATCTTCTGGCCTTCAGGTTTCTGTTAAGTTGTTGTAACAGTTCTGCTTTTATTCTGACAGGTTTACCCTTATGATGATTTGGTTCTTCTTCCAAATGCTTTCAACATTTTTTTCTGAATTTTGACTACCATGTTTCATGGAGAGATTATTTTCTGGTCATGTGTATTGGAGTTCTTAATGCCTCCTTTACCTGTGTATCCATCTCATTCTCTAGGTTTCTGCACTAATTTTAGTGACTAGATTTTTTATGCCATTACTTTGTACCTTCATTCCCTTCTCAAGGGCAATCATTTTTAAACTAATTATTTTAGAGTTGTCTCAGAACTCTTAGATAATTTTTTGATTGTTTCTTCTTTTTTCCACTATAACTGACTGAATGGTCTTGTGTATGTATCTTGTCTTCATGTCCTGATACCCTTTCTTCTGATTGATCTTGCCTATGGCTAAGACTTTCAGCTGAGTTTTTCACTTGACTTATAATCGAGGTTTCCATCTCTGGGATTTCTATTTGATTCTTTTTTTTTTTATAACCTCTATCTCTTTACTGAAGAGTTCTTTTATATTCTGCTTTGTCTTCTTTACTTTATTCAGTACAGAAACTCACATGCCCCCTGGATATGGGCAGAATGCTGATACCCCAGCATTCCTGAAGCAAGAGAACATCTGCTGGGGACAGTTGTCACAATACAGGCATCTGGGTATAGAGAAAATCTGGTTCCTCTTTAATTTATTCCTTATCTACCTATTCTCTATAGTTGCTGTTCCTTGAAATGTGTGCTATCCCTCCCCTGTGCTTCTGGTTTGCTAATAAAAACAGGTCAACTATGAGATTGTTGTGCCCATCCACTAGAGACAGGTTCCTTCCAACTCCCCCTTGTATCTTAAATTTTCTTTTGTCTCTCTTTGTTCCCATGTTCCCCCCACAGGTATCCAGGGGTGTGATCAGACTCTGGCAATTCAGTTCTTATTTGTAACTTCTTTTAGCTCATTGATGCCTTCATTATCTCTTCTTTAATATCATGAATCATTTTAACTATCAGGTTTTTTTTAATTCTTTGAAATTTCATCCATTTATGTAACTGTGGGGTCAGATTTGGGGAGTTTATGAATCTTTGGAGGCACACATTGCCTTGTTTTCTCATTAGCATTGTGTTTCTGTATTGAAGTTTGCAAATTAGATGGAAAGGTTGTCTCTTTCACTGCAGTGTGGGAGCCTTTTAATGAGTAGTTTTCTCTTTGTGACATGCCCAGAGTTGTGAGACATATGCTCATGTGAGAGTTTCCACTCATTTTTTCTGAGTGTTAGGTTCAGACCATACCACTGTTTTGAGAGAAGAAAGTAACTATCAATCACATCAAGAGTTGAGAAGCTAGCCCTATATAACATCAAGAAATTCAGAATTTGTTTTAAGACATCTCTACTATTACACTATCCCAGGAAAAATACAGAGAAAATAATATAATATAGTAAGATAGAAAAAGTTAACCCTTAATGATGATCAGATTCATTAACTATATGAAAAGATAGAAAGGAAAAAGAAAAGACAAATGTGGGACTAGCTGAGATCAAAGAAGGTATGTGGAGCAAATGAAGAAAGCCAAGAAAAGAAAAGAATATAAATGGGAAATGAGAGAAGAGATAGGGAGAGTGGGAGAGTGTATCCAATTGCTGAGCTGTCAAGCAAAGTTAGGTATCTCTAAGAAACAACTGTCAGTGTGGGTATATGGAACTAAACAACAAAAGTGTTAGAAAAGTAACAGCAGTAGATGTACACCCATAGCTATATATAGCCACACATACACATATAAAAAGACCAAACTTAAACAACACAAGCAAGCAAAAAATATAAAAGCAAAAGGAAGTGCACAATTATTCTGTTTTATAGTGAAGGAGACTGTATTAAAGTAGCTTGTCTGTGCTGTTGTTTTTGGACCACCATGCTCAGGAGCCACTAGTGCTCTGGGGGAGGCTGTATTCCTGCCTTGCTCTCTGTAGCTGGCTCTGCCCCATCGCTTCTGTCCTCTTGGCCTCTGGTGTTCATAGCTCCCAGCCATGTTCCTGATTATGGAGTCTCTGGCCCACTTCAGTGGTATCTGGGCTCAAGCAGAGGACAGACTTCCCATATAACTCCTTG
>RJWT010004412.1:0-33446 GCA_004365215.1 Cuniculus paca | reverse complement strand
TAATCCCAGCATTCGGGAGGCTGAGACAGGCGGATCGTTGTGAGTTCGAGACCAGCCTGGGCTACAAAGTGAGCTCAAGGCCAGCCTGTACGGCATAGTGAGACCCTGTCTCAAAAACAGGGCTGGGGATCTAGCTCAGCGGTCTAAGCGCCTGCCCGGCAAGCGCAAGGTCGTGAGTTAAATCCCCGGTGCCGCAAAAAAAAAAAAAAAGAAATCAGCCAATAACAAATTCTGGCAGGGCTGTGAGGAAAAAAGAACCCTTCTCCACTGTTGGTGGGAGTGTAGACTGGTGCATCCATTCTGGAAATCAGTGTGGAGATTCCTCAAAAATACTAGGACTAGAGTCCTATTTGACCCAGCTATTCCTCTCCTGTGTATATTTCCTAAAGAATTAGAGGCATCATAAATTGCTGTGATATATCTATACTTATGTTTATAGCAGCACAATTTGTAATACCTAAATATTACAAACAATTCAAATATCCATCAACCAAGGAATGAATAAAAAAGTTTTTTTTATAAAATGGAGTATTAATAACCCATAAAGAAGGACACACTTAAGACATTTATAGCTACAGGGATGGATATTAAGATCATACTCTTAAGTGAAATAAATCAGACATACATGTGTAAATCTTGCATTGTCTCTTTGGTGTGAGAAACTGAAAGTGTAAATAAGAACCAAGAAGTATAATAGATATTATGAAATAAGAATTATTCAAAAGGAAAGGGGAGCAGGTGTGTGTGAAGGGGAGGGAAGAAGGATAGAAAAGCAAAAATGATAAAAAAAAAGGATAAAATAGAAACAAAGCTTTATAAATAAGGAGGTGACCAGGTGTGGTGTATGCCTGTAATCCTAGCACTCAGGAGGCTGAGGCAGGAGGATCGTGGTGCGTTCGAGACCAGCCTGGGCTACAAACTGAGTTCAAAGCTAGCCTGAACTGCATAATGAGTCCTTGTCTCAAAAAGACAAGAAATAAATAAATAGATAAATAAATAAATAAATAAAAGGAGGGGAAGAGGGATTGAAGTGAGGGCAAGGGAATGGAAAAAAAAGAGGAACTAAGATATATCATGTATAGGTAGAAATTCCTTATTATAACTATGATAATTATATATCTAAACTGTACCAATAAACATAAAAAAAACCCATATTAGTATCTGTGGCTAAGTCTTCCACATTGCCCAGCATATCTCTTTTTGATCTAGGATTACACAAATTAGGGTATGTCTAAAGCTATGAAGACACCCTTAGTCACTTAGAATGTGAGTTGCTGGAACGTTGGTGCTATCAGGAGAGTCCTGTCGTGTGTCATGTTCCGGTTGAGGCGCCTCATGCGCGACGGCATGCCGTGGAGAGCCTTAGGAACGGAGGAGCAGTTATGAGAATTTCCAGAATCCTTGCCATAAAAATAATTTCAGTGTAGAAATGGAAATATCTTCAATGAATTCCTTGGAATAGTAAATGTGTATTTTATTGTGTTTAATCCTAAGAAAATAAAGCATTCCACATGGAATTTATACTTTTTTTATTCTGTATGGATGGCATGAAATGTATTATAGTTATAATGTGTGCCAGAGTGGTGATGGTGTTGTTTATGGAAGGTTTGAACTCTTCACTGAGAGGAAAACCCAGTCTGGAGATGAAATGAGAGGAATGGCAGGTAGGATGGGAGAGATGACATGGAGGATGGAAACTGTATGCCTGACATTTATTTGTGAAAACAGGTATGAATGGAAGTGTCTTCATAGCAAATTCTTCATGTACACGTAAGTGGATTCACACATGTCCATTCAACCAACACATGTGAGTGTCTGTTGTTTTCTAGGGACAGGCACATATATGTATGACATTTTTCTGTTTTGACCTGCTGAAGTCTAGCGAAAAGAGCTAATAGGTAACCAAACTGATCAAATACACTGGAATTTATTTTATGATTAGAGAACCACTCATAATTGCTCAGACTAGGAAAGGTTTTGTGCAGGAGGTACTCATGGGCAAAGTTTTGAAGAATGAAAGATATGTACTGCTTTTTGTTTTTGAGAAGATGGTGAACCAATGGGAGATTCTGCCTCCCATCTGTGAACTTAATCAAATGCAAGAGAGGGATTTTTATGTTAGATAAAAGGAAAACAATCCCAAAATATGTTATCTATGAAAGCCTTACCTAAATTAAAGGTATAGAGAAAATGAAGTAAAGGGATATTAAAATATCTAGTAAGCAAATGTGAACAAAAAGAAAGTCTGTTGCACTAATTTTGAGGTAAAAAGCATTAAAAGAGGCAAAGAAGGCCATTGTGTACTGATAGAATGAAAAAAAAAGTTGACCGAATGGGCAAGAACAGACAGAGATCCTGGACTGCAAAAACAGTCTGAGCACATGCATGGAGGAGTGAGGAATTTGCGTGTGGGATACCAAAGCATTGTATCTTGTTGCATGACGATGAAAAATAAATGGATGAAGCATCTAAATCGGACTGTGGTGAGAACATGAACAATCTTAGAGCCTCTTGTCTCTCTGCTTGAAATAAGAACAGACTCCTGAAATAGGAAATGTTTCATACTTACGGTTCCATATCATTAGGCATATGACCAATTGTAAATGTTTGTGGTATAACTATTTTAAACTGTCAAAAAATAAGTAAATTCTGTTTTAGGGGGTTACAAGTTCTTCACTTGGTATTTGGTACCCAACTAGACTGAATAATGAAATTGAATTTTTATTGCAGCATTTAGAATATTGCTATTTTTTGTATTAAGCTTTGTAGAATTCTCTCAATTTCACTTGGTGAGAGATCATGGCTTGGTACAGTGAATATCAACTTGTCTTTTGTAGCAAGAAATCATACAAAAATCTATGGGTTGATTTTTTATATTTCCTACACTTACATTAGCATGTGGCAAACTTATCTTATCATAGATCTTGGTGTTTACTCTGATTCTAACACATGAGTGAGTTAGTCTGTGGTTAATAGAATCTCATTTTTTTCCAAGCTGGTAAACATTAAAGATACAGTTATATAAAGAGGAAACTTACTTTGTAGAGCCATATAAAATTACACACTTAACACATAACAAGTAGTACAGATCGGAATACTAATACTACTTAACTTGGTTTATGGAATTTTTATTTTCATAGCCCTATAGTCAAAAACAACCTGTTTTATTAAAACTGAGATTTCTATGAAGAATTTCTGATCTCATGAATATGTTGCATATACCTAGTGTACTTATCATAGAATGGGTCTGTCAAGGTTGATTCATATTTCAAAGTACATGCTGTTTAGTTGAAAAATGATGCTTCATTATTGGTGTGTGTTGATATGTACTAACAAATTCAGGCATATGTAGCACACACACTGATGCAACATGCTATTGACTTGCTCAGATTTCTTATATGAAATACTAATTTTTGTTATAGAAATGCTCTGTACACAAAGGATGAAACATTGTGTTATATGTTTCTAATGTGACTTTTGAAAAGAGTGAAAGTGCCAGGCCTGGTGGCACACACCTGTAATCCCAGCACTCAGGAGGCTGAAACAGGAGAATCATTATGAGTTGGAGACCAGCCTAGGTTAGAAAGTGAGCTCAGGGCCAGTCTCCAACCGCGTAGTGAGACCCTGTCTCAAAAAGATAAGGGCCAGGGATCTAGCTCAGTGGTCTAAGCACCTGCCTGGCAAGCGCGAGGTCATGAATTCAATCCCCAGTGCCGCAAAAGAAAAAAAAGAAAAAAAAAAGAGTGAAGGTTGGGGCTTAGGCTCTCAGATATGTATTTCAGAATGTTGAGTGGAAATGGTGGACTCAGTGGAACCCACTGATTAAAATCAGGGCATGTGGATCCTCGCCAGTGCAACTGACTTTTCTAGAAGCTCAGTCATGCCTGCAGTTATTAGATCCATTGTTGTAGAGAGATAAGTGCATTTTATTTTAATCTCCCTAGTGCCATTACTTCACAAGAAGGATATTTTAATATTTTGTCCACTCCAATTCTGCTAGAGAATGATACCCACACTGGGAAGATCCTATAAGGTCATTTCTCCTATAGACTGTGGCCTGCCTGGCCTTTCCAGTGGTTAGTTTATGTATGGAGAAATGCTAAGGCAAGGAGAACACAACATGTGAAAATATAACTAAACTGTAATTAATTTCAACAAATGATGATTTTTTCTGATACGCAGTTAAAGTTTTAAAATTTTTTTATTAAATTGATACTTTAACATGAAACTATAAAATGTGTAACAATAAATTTTTGAGATTTAATAATACATTAAGGATTTATTCCAGATCAGTAGTCTCTTATTAGTATTCTGGAGAAGGAATCATTATTCATTGCGGAAATATTTATTGAGTGATAATGTGCCAGATATTATGCTAACTTCTGGTAATACAACAGGAAGCAAGATAGTCTATCTTTTAATGTTAATGAATGAAGCTTTTATAGATATGAGTAAAGAACTCAGTATTTATTCAACTACATAACTTTTTAGAGAATGTATATTAGAAAAAGTAGATGAGTAACAGCTTTTCAAGTATTTTAACACTTTGAGTTATAATTCTGTAGACCGTTTTTATTTTTACTATACCTACCGTTTATTGAAATCCTGCTTGCCAGATAGGATACAGTTCTCTCTAATCCTCATGATAGCACTCCAAGATTTATTATGATTCTGAATCTGTGATTGTAGTTAAAATTCAGGAAAGGTTGAAATGAAATTTAGTTTTACAGAGTTTCTTATCAAATTCTGTAGTAGTTTTACCGAGTTTCTTATCAAATTCTATTGTAAGGTGATTCTATAGTAGGAATCACCTTAAATTATTCTTCTAAAACTGAAAATACCATGAAAATAGAGGTTGTGCCCCACTTGCATATAGTTATACCTTCAGGGTTTGCCCTGTGATTGGGAAATAATGTTCAACATATAAATGACTGGCTTTCATAGAAAAAACAGACTTCCCTTGATTCTCCCAAAAGATCGTTAAGTTTTACTTATTCCTCTGATTACAGTTCTGTGAGTGACCGTATTGGTTTCTCTTTCCGTGTTGTTTGCTTTGAGCTCTGAGTACAGGAATGGATGTGCAACTTGCCAACTTTCAGAAAAACAGAATCTAAAACAGAGTGCTTCACAAAGAAAAGCAGTACACACAGACTCATCACCTCAAAGTACAATGCTGTTACCATTTTGCAAGATCAGTTTCTGGACAATCCTCCGCAGTCGTTCCATATTTTACATATTAATGGTTTTGCTTTTTAGTCTCTTATCGAGTTTAATTATTTTCATTTTAAAAAATTGTTCTCTAATAATACTTGCTAATTTGAAATTGCAGCAAAAAGATACTTTATCCATCTATATTTTTAGCCATCTAATTACTGCTTTGGAAAGATGATCTAATCTTGTGGTTCTTAAACTTTCTTGTGCATCAGAATCACTTGGAGAGCTTGTTAAAATACAGATTCTTTCCAGAGATTCTTCTGATTTAGTAGTTCAGGGGAAGGGTCTAGACTGCATGTGTAACCCTGTATAATTTTTTAAAAAATAGACTGACTCATCAATCAATACATCCCATTTGAAGGGAAGAGTTAGGGAAGAAATTATTTCAACCAAAGCAAGGCCAATGAGTCTAGAGTTCTTGTTATTGTTGATTTTCTTTCATACAAAAGTCTCCCTGAAATTTTATAGCAGATGGCTTTTCTTAAACTCTTCACCTGTTGATTGGTTCTGGTATGATTTTCTTATCTGAAAACTGTCTGAAAACCAATTATACTTTTTTAGTTGAGAAGAATCACTTGCAAACACAGTGTCCAGTACTCACTAAGAGTTGGTGCGGTTCCTCTATGAGACAGAAAATTCAGAGAAATAAGCTAATTAACAAAGTTGTACTGTACACTGTACATTCCTATCCCTCCCATTCCTTGGGGACCTGAAAGTACCAAGTTTGTTGACTGAAAACAATTGTGTAAGATTTTATCCTGTAGTGGTTTAAGAAATTGAGGTTGGGAAAAGAAAGAATGTCAGTGAATGCATGAGTAAATGAAGGTCACCATTTACTGCCAAGTAATTTGTAGCATTCATGTAAAGCACAGCTCAGAATTTCAGGGAATATTTTAAAACTTAGATTCCAAAATCATTGGATTCAGCACTTTGTGAAAAATCTGCTTGATTACAGATGAACAGACGATATTTTGTGGTAAAATAAATCTTATACCACCTTTCCTGCTGGAGTCTTTAGTCATCAATAAGATTGATTTGAGAAAAGGTCATTGTCAACTGAAGTCTGAGAATATTTCTGGCATTAGTTCTTCTAACACATTGTTTTTTGCTCATATGTGTTCATAAAAATCATAGTCATGATTTCAAAACATGTTTACATTAGGATTTGACTCTCATTCCTGCCTTCTATTAGATTGGGAACTTACTTTTTTTAAAAAAAACTTTACCTATATGAATGCCAAGTATGATATTTAGATCAATTTAAAAAGTATTTATTAAGGTGAATTAGAATTTGTTATATTGAGATTATTTTATACTACCTTTTTTGCTTGACATTTGTATTAGCTTTTTAAAGTACTTAGAAAATATATCTTTTATTCCAAATCAGTAAAATTGGTTTAGTAAATCTCCCAAAAGAAACTTAGTCACACCTCCTTACCAACATTATTGAGATGGTATGAGAATTCAGTTTTTAATACTTAAAATTTTGAATTATGGCACTATGGTAATTAGCACCTGTAGTGGTGATTTTGATGATGTTTATTTTTTCCTAGAGATAAGTGGAATCTATTTTATATGTACAGCATGTGTTTACACAGAAATATTTTTTCATTATTAAGAGTTAAAACTAGACTGCTAATTGGAAAAATGCTGAAAGAATATAGGGAAGAAATATAAATAAACCTCAAGTTAAAAAGCTTGGTCAAAATGAAGACATACAGGAATGCCCTTTCCTGGAACCTTTGAGAAATAGGATAATTGCTAACTTACTATTCTGGAGTCTGTTCTATTTTTTGTTTATGACAATAAATGCTTGGAGATACTTTTTGTCAATTGTGGGATTGAGGGTGTAATTAAACATAAAATGACAAGAGATGTGTAGGCATATATTATGCCAGTATTATGGTTCTGTTATCCCTCATATGTTTATCATGGTTTTTCTATATTTTGTTAAAAAACATTGTGAACACTTAGACAGTGATTGCATTTGTCATTCAATGGTCACATTAAATTTTATTCTAAATATTCCAAATAATTAGTTGTATGATTTTAGTAAGAAAAGAAAATTAGGACTAGAGAACATCATTGCTAGGCTTATGTGGTTAATTACCTGGGTTATCTTAAGCAAGTCTCTAGTCCTTCCTGGTTGCTGGGGAGGGAAGAAAGAAGGAAAACAGAAGGCAGGAGAAGGAAAGAAAGCGAAGGACAAAGGAAAAGTAACTTGTTGAGGTGACTGGTGGATTGACTGTAGTGATTTTATATGTATATTAAATCTGCAGATTGTATACCTTACATATATAATATCTTGTTTGTCAAATATACCTTGATACAAATGCTATATAAGTATTTGAAAGAATAAAAAAAAAAAGACAGAAATCTTGCATCCCCAAAGGTAAACAGATAAAAACGGAGCTGCCCTGACAGGAAAGGTGAACCTCTTCTACAGGAAGCTAAGGCAGCTCCCAGCTACCCTTGGGCTCTGAGGCCAAGTCTGAAGACCATTGTGGAGGATCTCTCTTTCCTCCTAGGTCTGAAATGTTATACATGATTACTACATATGTCATCCTGAAGGAAAATTTTTACAGTCACAGTGTATCTATCTCTTGAATGTTATGCACACATTTCTTAATCTAAAGCTTGTAATATCAGATGAAATCAAATTTTTTTAACTGCTGGTATAGACAGAAGATTTTGTTGGTTAGCTTAAATTAAATGCAGTTTGGAATAACTACTTTTATTTATTTATTTTTTTAATTTTAAAGAAAAAACAGGAAAAATCAAGAAGCAAACAATCAAAAAACAACAAAAGCAAAATGACAACAGTAACAACAAAAAAGAATAGTGATATAGAATTTCAAAACAAGATGATAGGAATTTAACCATGGTTGTTATATTGCATATTATTATCTTCAAAGTAGTTGCTCAGATTAGCAGATACAGGCATGAAAGATTGATCAAAGAATATAATTTCCCTTTGAGTAGTTTTTTCTCTTTTACTATATCCATTGTAACTTGAGGAATGAATTTAAAAAAAGATGTGGTTTTTTATACAATGGAATAGTATTAATCCATAAAGAATGATAAACTCAAGGCTTATTGGTATATGAATGCAACTAGAAACCATACTCATAAGTGAAATAAATAGAACTTGCATGTGTAAACAACATATTGTTTTGCTAGTGTAAGAAACTGAAAGAGTAAATAAGATCCAAAAGTTGCAATGGAATAACTACTTTTAAAAAAACATCTTATAACATGTCTTTCCAATTGTTTTTTTCAAGAAGTGTGGCATTAAACAGAAATTAATCAGTGAAAGAAGGAGAATTCAGCAATGGGTTCCCTGATAAAAAATTCAACGTATTTCTTTCTTTCCCCATAACTCTTACTGTATTTTTTTGCTTCTCCTTGTCTCATAGCTTGAGCAAAATCCTTCCTCCACCTGACTATTCCTGGGGACCTACAGTAATCTCCTTTTCCCCTTTCTTTGCCATTTGCCACTGATCCCCTAAGAATTGTGTCTTTCTTGCTGATCTAGTTCAGAAAAGGGAGGAGAGATTTCCTGAGTGGTGGATTCTCACTCCTGCTTGTTCTTGAAGTGTTCAGATACTCGTACCCTTGTTTGGGATGTAGAACTTATTTCTCACTGAGAAATGATGTCATAAATGTATAACAGAGATTATACAAATTTTGTACTATTTAGTCCTGTATAGTGCATTTACTTTGTAAGTGAATGCTACAGTGTGTGCTGGTCTGCTGTTCTGTCAACTATTATAAATGCTATTTCTACAGAAAAGTAAGGTCTGTGTTTAAGGCACCCAATGTGTAGATGTACACAGTATGTGGGTAGTGAACATATTTATCAACAGATGCAGATATTCAGTAATTCTGCATCCCTAAGAAAGTATCGTTTTCTTTTCCTTTTCCTTTTGCAAGTAATTTGAACTTAGCCTAAGAGTGCAACATTTTAGGTCTAAGCCATGATTTTGTGTTTTTGTTTTTGGTTGTTTTCTTTCTTTCTTTCTATCATTCTTTTTTTTTTTTTTGACATAGTAGAAATTGGAAGCATAAAATTGATCGTTGGTACTAAGATCACATTAGGATTTGTGAAATGGACAATTGCCCTACATAAATAGCAAGGAAAACAAAATCAAGCCAGTCCTTCATAAAAATTTTATTCTAGGGTGTGCTTGTTTTCCAAAACTACCTCTACTAAATCTCCTGTCAGTGCTGAAACTAGAAGGCAGAAAAGCTTCTAGTGCTACAGCCAACTGCAGTGTAGCCAGAGAAACAGGCAACAAAAATAGAACACCAGGATTGCTGTGCGTGGGTGAGGCAGAAACCACATTATGAGCAAAAGCTTCCAGTATTATTTTAGAACCAATACAGAGCTCTGCACTTCTCTCCTCTCTCTCTTCCAAAAACACATACTACAAAAATAAAATGAAATTAAATGTATGTGCATTTGCCCTTTTAGAATTATGATTCTTAATTTTTTTTCCTTGCCTTTCTTGCTTTGGACGCAAATTGCCAGTATGGAAACAGTGCATAAAGCAAGCTTGGAGGGAGGAAAGAGTTAATTGCTTTTAAGGCCCTACAACAGAGAATTATGGTTTGAAAGATAGAGGCTGGACAGCTGGGTTTGCTGGGGTATTTTTAAATGCATTAATGCAGGCTCCAATCTCTCGGCCATGCTTGACCTATTTTTGGCTCAGGCCGACCATTGTTCTATTTCTGTGCCTGTGGGCCATGCTGTTGTTGATTCATATGCAAATGGATTATCACTGGCTTTAGCCAACTTGAGCTGAGAGAGACTGAGAAAGGGAAGAGAGAGACTCACAGATAGCAGAGGGACACCGGCTGGAGCCACTTGCAGGACCGAGGGTTCTAGCAAAGAAACCCTAGCTGCCCGAAGAGCTATAAGCCAGGTTTAATTGGTTTCTTTTTCTCATGGGTAGAGTTAATATTTTTCTACTTATTCTGACAAAGAAATAACCTCGAAGCACATTCCTGTTTCCCACCTGCTTTTAGTTTCCGGGATAGCTAAAACTCCAGAGAGCTCTAGCATCCATTCTGTCCTTTCCACTTTGCACACAGGTTGGTAACATGGGGAAAGTGCCCAGGTCTTTTTAAAAGTGTCTGTCCTCTGAGCAGAAAGGAAATCATTGTCGAAGTTGATCCTGTGCTGCTTCTCCTCGGGAGGAGGGAGGACCGGCCAGGGTAGCTCCTGGGGCCAGTGCACTGAGCAGTGATGAATCTTTCATGTAGCTGAAGTAAGAGTGACTGGATTATGCTGCAGACAATTTACGAGAGTGACTCTTGTTTTTCCTCAGATGGGGTGACTGGACGGGAGCAGCTCTTGGCTCAGCAAAGAATGCACAGTATGATCAGCTCAGGTAAGATCCTCTTTCATAACCAAGAGGTTTTATGTTGAAAAGGGGGCTATCTTGGAAAATGAAGTAAAGGAAAAAGAGCACCTCTTGTTAGAAATTGCTGCCTTTTCGGTGGGATGTTGCTGTTTTCTCGGTGCCGCTGTAGGGTTTAACTTAGATCCCTTCCATTACTGTTTCTGTGCACATTCTGAGTCTGCACAAGGACGGCTGCTTCTGAATGAAATTGCGAAGTATTGCTTCTGATGCGAGATGAGACTGAGATAAGTAAAATATAGTTGAGGGTGTTTTGCTTTACTATGCAGCTAGAAAAAGGAGATCTGTGCTGATTGTAAGCATATGCTGGAAGGACTTTAAATCAGGTAAGTTCATATTGGAGCTTCAGTTTAGATCGCAGCCTCTGCCAGCCCGATGATTTTATATTTACAGTATGCATCTATTTCTAGTCCTACCTTCTGAAATGTGTTTACCGCGGAGTTTTAAAGGTAGTTTTGTTCTTTTTCATAATTTGGCTTTTTCTCCTCAGCCCGAAATGAAACTGTTTAGGATGAAATGAAATTGTTATTAGCAGATGCTTATTTTAATTTTTTTCAAAAAACATTTGGGAAGTCTAGCATTGTCAGGCAGATGCAGTGGCATACACACATATAAATGTGTTGGAAGCAGGTGCAACATTTGAAAGGATAACAGTAACAGATTCCAATTTCTAGTTTCTCTGTGTGTGTGTTTGTACCCTCAAGGATGTATTGATGGGAGAAGCAGCTTCTCGTAGCAATATTGAGTATTTTTAATTATTGCTTTTTATATGTGTTTCCGATACCTAGTTCAGCATCTGGGACTCTCTTTCTGTCCTCCTCTGAGTACTTCAAGCTGCATAGCCTTGAAGTTCTTCTTCAGATCTTCTAAGTTGCTTTGTAGACTTAATCGTAGTTAGCGATCACTGCTGGGATTTGCATGATATGAATGTCACATAAAGCAGCATTTACTTTGTAAAACTGGGTCTGGGTATACAGTCAGATATTCCACAGGTTGGCATGATGTCTACTTTGGTGCTAATACACATTCCCATCTGCAAATCCTTCTTGAAACAAGTTTTCTTTAAACCTCGAATGGTCATGATGATTTTAAGATGTTTCTGACACAACCTTCATATAAAATGAGAATAAAATATCAACTTTTTATAATATGGTGTTTATATACTTGATGGGAATTATATAAATGAGTAATGTCTGCTTACCAAAAGTAAACCTCCCAGAATTGCAATAGTTTATTATCAGTTGGCTGAAAGCTGACAAGAACTTGGGGACAGGTCAACAGGTATGTCTGGGATAGGACTGGTCACTTAGCATTATATTTTGAAAATAACTATTACAGATACCTTTTCAGAACTAAGCTATATCCTTTTAGTCTTTGCCTCTGTGTATAAATTTAATATTTCTTTCAAATGGTAGAAACATAGGTGGCCTTACCAGGTAGCAATTGTCTGGTGCCACTAGGGCTGGCTACAGGTGTTAGCAAGCTTTGTTATTTCTCTACTTTAGATAGTCACACACAGCTTTACTCACATTTTGGTTAAGATTGTTATTCCCTGACAGTTAGTAATGTGTGTACAAAGAGCAACATTTTCAAACAGGCGAGTGCTTGAGACTACCCATTCTGTTGCGAGCTCTACAGGAAGTAACATTGAGGCACTAGCTATTAAATGAAAAGTGATATGGTTAGCATCAACTCCCTAACCTGTGTGGGGTAACTAAAGAAACTCAAGGTCTGCTTGTTTTTAAAATTTGAAACATAAATTGCATCCTTCCTGTGATGTTGTATAACATTTGATTTTGTTTCCAGTGTCATGTCCTTAAATTTAATTCACTGAGTCTTTCTTGTGTAGTTTCTGTAAGACATTGGTTCTCGCACTTAAGAGTCACCAAGAGTGTCCTACAGAGTGTAATGCTTATTATTCCATCCTTATACTTCCTGTTTTAATTGGTGACAGATAAAGTATGGACACTGGCTTTTTTTAAATCTCTCCAGCTGTTGTAACCTTGAGCAAACTAAGAAGCACTGCTGCAGGGGTAGAGGATGGATGATAATGCTAGTGAACCATCATTAGTAGGGTTTGTCCTGTGTTTTAATTGCTAAAGTAAGGGTGGGCTTCTCTAATATACTGTATCTACAAGTCCTGTTGGGCTCCCTCCTGGAATGGAGACCTGATTGTGATTCTTCGGATGAAAAATCGATGGAATCTTTGGGTCTGAGAGAGAGAATAGATAGGCAGCAGTGCAGAGTGGTAGAGTGTGAGGGCCCTGTCCGAAGAACCAAAAGTTCTGTAAAAAAAAATTCTGGTTCCTATAAGGTCTGCTGCTGGCTAATTGTTTAACTGGTTTGCTCATCTTCAAACTAAAGAATAATGCTGTTCTCCAGCTTATCTCTTAATATTCTTGTGAGGTTTATGTGCAGCAATAAAAATTTAAAGTATATAGCCACTATTATCCTTACAAGTTTTAGTGACTAAATCTGGGGTGCTGGCTCTTCTATGTCATGTTGTACCTTGCTGACCAAGCTAGATATGTTAGGTTATAGGTTATAGGTCATAGGAAAAATTAATTTTTATATCCATAATCAGGTTTCTTTAGTTATCGTGTAAATCAGCTATTTCTTTGGTTATCTTGGCCTGATAGGTCTTTTCCTTACACAAATTTCAACTGTACATTAGGGCAGCATTTGTGTGTATGCTCTGAAATATCTCATTGTATGATTAATAATCAAAGAGAAAGTAATTGCATAGTATGTGATCAAATAGTGAAACTTCAGTGGCAGATTTCTCGAGATTACTTTAAAAATTAATTGTATTGTATAATTGTTAACAATTCTCATTTGTTGTTCTATTTATATCAGCTATTATGTATCAATATATATTATTTTTGTTCAGAGAATATATATGATGGAATTATTAGTGCAGTATAGGGTTGCATGTTTTCTTAATACTGACACAAGTTGTATGTTAGTTAGAACTGAGATGTTTAATACCTGATTTTATATTGTTGTCTGCCGGTGTCTTTTAGTTAAAAACAAGAATCTACAATCTAGAATCTTGGAATACACTGTGAATGACACATTTTGCCAAGTATTTCTCCAATTCTGTGGCTCATGTAGGCCAGGGTAGGTGATAACTGCGGCAGAAAGTAAGGGATGTGCAAATATTGACTCAGGTCTCTCAGCAGGAGCTGGCAGAATCAGGGGTGTTTGCCTGTTGCTAGGCATCTTGCTCAACACGTTGGGCAGCAGAGCTGTCCTCACTGTATTATGAAGGAATTTCCTAGAGTTTGTGTCGAAGTAATGTCAGATACAGGTGTAGTAAGGAAAACTCATGTTTTCATCATGTGTTCTTATTTTAGAGAAAAAAGGAAAACATTTAAATGCAAATCCTGGATTCTTTATTAAAACGCATTTTTGTCCTTTTCTAAATCCTTTTATTCTTTGGTGTGTAGTATCAAGAGGAAGGGAATATTTTCTCTTCAGTAGTCACTTATGTCTACTTGAAAAGCACAATCTAATTATGAAAATGTAAGTCTGTGAACTGTTGCTGTCATGTGAAGAATCACTTCTAGTATTCCCCATAATTACTATTTTGCCATTCTCAATCTCAGATTATGTTCACTGGTAAGACTGTTACTGGTTGGAATAGTGTATCGGTGTCAATCCAGAACTAGTTATAAATAGGGCCCATGGAGACTGAGGACATGAATGAATATTTCATGTTTCAGAGAATGACCCAGGAAGTGTGCTTATTACTATGTCCATTAAATAACACACCCTCAGAAGTCTGAAAGAAACTCAGATTCTCCATTTAAGTTGCAATGAGGTGAGAGGTTTGAATATACACTGCAGAAGTGAGCATCCCAAAAGTAAAAGCCAGTGAGCAAAGACCTCTTCTTCCTGGAACAATATTCAACAATAACTGAGCAGCAAAAATTGTATAACCCAATTCAACACACCTCAGAAACCAATAGCCAGGGGAACAAGTGGAAGCAGAGACTCATCTCCTGGGCCTTCTTAGAATTGTACTGGCAGGGGGAAGGGGATGTAGTCGAGCAGCACAGTGCCTGCCTGACAAGCGCGAGGTCATGAGTTTGATACCTGGTACCAACAAACAAACAAACAAACAATCAAAGAATTGTACTGGCAAGTTGCAACAATCCTGCAAATTCTACCATTCCCAAATCTGGAAATAAGCAAAATGAGTGATTAACCTCCACATTTTCAGTTGTTCATGTTTTCTGCTAAGAACAAGGAGTAATAGAAAGGATCCTGGGGGAGAAACTGGAGAAATGGAGGAAGGTGAAGAAACATGGTCTCTGGAGGAAAGATGGTCTCAGAGCAATGCTCTCAACTGGGAAAAAGTTCCTAAGCTCCTTGAAATGAGATTCCCTTTCCTCAGCTGCTTTTAGAGATTCCACAAAAGAGAAAAACATCCACTCCATAACCCATGTAAATACCTAATAATTGTTTTCCACAAATAGCACACACTCAATAAGAAGATAAATTCCATGAAGCAAGATCTCAAAAATGAGAATGATGAAACAGGAGAATGAGATGGAAAAGGAAATTTAGGTCTAAGGAAATGATGTGAAAAAAAAAAAAACTTAGACAAAGCTGGTTATCAAAGTAGTGAGAAATAAAATAGATCCTAGTGGGAATCTTTACTGACAAGAAGGGAAAGGTTGAAATAACCAAACTGACTAGAAAAGGAAAATGAGTTAGTGTATTAGAAAAATGTCAATATATTTGAAAGATAGAGACCAACTAAGAATAACAGAAAATTATTTGTGTCCCAGAAGTTGATATACCAAAATAGTAAAACAAGGTATTTTTGCAAAAATGATGAAAGATAATTTCACTAAAAGAAAATAAAATCCAGTAGTTTTGAAAGCATTCCTTTTGTAGGAAAATTTGATGCAAATGCTCAGGGTAGAGGTACATCCTGATTGGTCTGTCAAATGATAAGTAATTCTTTATGAGTTCAGATAGGGAAAGAAGGTCAGGTGGAAGGATGGAATGTAGGTGGACTCAAGAGGCCTATCAGACTTACCCATATTCAATGTCAGAAGACAATGAAGAAAAAATCTCTAAGGTTCTAAAAGAAGTGCAACCTAGGCTTATTCTTAGCAAAAGTGCTATTGTAATATAGAGAAAATAGACAAGATAAAACTTCTCAAGCATGAATAGAGAGACTGTAACTGATACACTATGAAGAGATTAATTTAAAACATGAAAAAACAAATTAAAAAGAAAAAAATAGTAAAAATAATGCAGAATGCATTTAAAAATATGTGGGATTGTGAGTACGGGACAGAAAACAAATGTTATAAATTAGGGTGATGTAAACATTTTAGTAAAGCTAAGCAATATGAGGTATTGGAGAGAGGTGAAGCGAAAGGAGGTAAGAAAGTGCTATTATACTTCCCTTTAGTGACCATAGACAGAGTCTCTGCTGCTTAAAATAGAAACATACTATTTTTCAAAAGCAAGTTGCAAACATTGATTTTTTTTTTTTTTTTTAGAAAGAATAGTTTACTCTTAGATCTTTTTGGAAATAATATCTCTTATGATGAGGAAGCATTTAATAGATTCATAGTCCCTTTAAATACATTGTAAAATCTGCTAATTTATATTTACATTCATTTAAACAGTGAAAACATAAAATAATATCTTATTTTTATGAAGATATTATTTTTATCTCTCCATGTCCTCAAGGAATGCATATATAGAAATCAGGAATGATTTTGTGTTGGTGTTTGGTGAAAAAGAAGAGCTTTTGCTTCTATCATCATACATTTTTGCATCACATGAATTTTTATAATAGGTGTATATCTTTTAAAAAGTGTCCTATATGTTCTTATATAAAGCCATTATACCAAAATACCAAGAATGATTAATTGTACGTTAGGTGATTTTCCTCTGTACGTGAAAGAAAATTCTACCCCAAATGACAAACAAGCAGGGCATTTATCATTTAGTAAAATAGTACAGTAGCTAGGTGATCAGACTGCGCCAGGTGCTCGATAGTGTGTCAGTATGTCAAGTCCTTCATCATACAGCTCTGCTTTGCAGACCTTTGGGTGCCATGATTAGAAAGCGGCTTCCTCCAGGGGTCACAAGTAGCCTTGTAGCACTTCCAGGCTTCCTGGCTGTTGAAGCATGGCAAATTCCAGAGACAAAGGAGGTGAACATTGCTTCTTTGGGGTCTTTTTTTGAGATATGTTATCCAGAACTTCCATGACAGATCATCCTTTATAACTCAGCGGTCCAAGTAGGATCACCTGCCTATTCTTAACCAGTTGTTGGATGAACCCAGAAATGTGAGTATCAGACTTAATCAAGTCTGTATTGGGAGGAAGAAAGAAAGAGGAAGAGGCTGGGGATTTAGATTAGTGGCATAAGTGCTGGCCTGGCAAGCGCAAGGTTGTGAGTTCGATCCTTGGCACCAAAAAAAAAAAAATAAAATAAAATAAAATAAAATGGAGAAATAAAAATGTAAGTCATTTTTATTTTTAGAAATGAGGGATATCAACATTTCCACCAGATACGTTACAAATGTTTATCACAAACTTGAATACACTATTATCTTGATGTTGACTTTCAGAGATGCAGAAAAATTTTACAGAAGTTTAATAATATATGAATTGTTTTCAACATATGAAAGGAATATTATCTTTAAATATTCAGAATGCAGTATCTTTGCCATTAGGTTTTCATAGTTACTGCATTTTGAGAATAATGGACAATTTTTATATCATAGAACAATGCCTGCATTTTAATTCTTTTTCTGAATTGGAATACATTGAACCAATTTAATTGAAATAAAAGCCCAAGACAATGACTTTTGAAGATGAACTTCCAAGATTCACAGGCCTTTCCTGAAAGAAAATTGCCCTGCCAGGGGTTAGCTTGGGATGTGTTGTGCCCTTGCTATTGGCAGGTGTTTTTCTTTTTTAATTGCAGAAGGTTGGCAATAAGGAGGCAGAAAGACAAGAAAATATCTTAATGCCCCTAATTCTTTTTCAACTGAGCCACTTGCCTGAAACAAAATTAGTTTAAAATTTTTATAATTTTATGACCTACCTTCATTAGTGATACCAGAGAACATTTATATATAGGTTACTGTAAGTTACTGTGATTCATGAATACAGAAGTAAGTAGTTCTTGTGTTTGAGAAGAATTTTTTTTCCATTCATATCATAATATTAACTTTTCCATAGTAAAATAGGTAGTCTTTTATGCATATGGTTTTTAAAATACCCAATAATTAAATCCAATGAAAACCACTTTTAAGGAAGAAAGAAATTTACCAAACCACAGAATATAACTAGTCATTTACTTATGAGTGAACTTTTTGCATGCTGATAAGGTTGGAAATACCCAGTTTATTTTCCTGCTTCTCCTCTTGGTCCACCACTTACATTAGAAACATTTAAATTCATTTTTTTTTTCATTATGGACTCATTTGCACTCATGTTGCTGTTATTCTCAGTTTGCTTGAGGTAGATTTTTATGAGTGTCTAAAGCATGACATTTCCAAACTGGGTTCAAATACGAGAATGTCATGAAGTTCTTTCAAAATTGAAACTTGAAATTAAAATTGAAATAAACCAAGTTAAAACAAAAAAATACATTTCAGGGGATTTTTATTAAATAATGTTTTAATTTTGGAGTTCTCGCTTTCGTAAAAATGTATTTACCCTGAAGTGTTCAAGGAACCCCATGTAGGGTAAACTATGGTAGGAAAAGCTCTTGATGAAGAGAACATTGTTTTAACTTCATTCTTGATGGCACTTTGAAAATCTGCTTACAAATAAAATTCAGGTTTGTGTTTTGAATCCAAAGGTATCACTGGCAGTTATCTTTTTCATTTTTTGCTGTCATACTCTACTCTGATTTTCTAATTGTTAGTTGTAACTCAGGACATTAGTGGTTGTATGAGTATCTTTTTTATGCTTTTTTTTTTTTTTGGAGACAGGATCTATGTAATTCAGGATGACTTTGAACTCATTATGTAGCCCAGGATGCCCTCAAACTGAAAATAATCGTGCGTCAGTCTCACAAATGCCCGGATTACAGGCATGCGCGTATACCTATGTTTTCATCATTTTTTAGTCATTTTTCTTAGTATTGATATAAAATAGCTAATTTTTTGAGACTTTCTCTCTACCAGGCATTGCTTTGTCATTTAATCCGCACTATGATTTAATGAGACACGGAGTATTCGTAGCAGTATTTACATTTTGGTTGACCTAATAGGTTCAAAGTGAAAGGCATTTACTGATAATTTGCATAGGTAGGAAATGGCAAAGTCTAGTTTCAACTTTTGCCATTTTTCTCAGAGAAAATTACTTAGCCTATTCATGTATGTACTAAAAATGTGGAATTAGCCATACAGTATTTATAAACAACATCTAGGCAGACTGTAATCCTGGGAGGTTGAAGACACAAAGAGTCCACCATGTTGAAAGTCTTGAAGCAAATTTTCAGTGCTTGATAATTAAAATTAGAAGATATTAACACTATCTAGGGCTGAGGTGAGCTTAAGGAAACCTTCAAAGTTCTGCCATGTTTCACAGAACATAGCCACAGGATAAAATAAGTTAGCTCTATTCCAAAATAGCGCATTATTACTAATGTATTTTAGCAGTGGAGTATGTATTTTAGAATATTCATACTGTGGTGTTTGTTTCTTTTGACAAAACATGTTTGAATTATGCCCACTTTGGTCTTTACCTAGAAATGTGGGATTAATAAAGTCTATGTCTTTACTCAAATTCCAGTTTCAACGTGCAGCAAGAAATTCCTGATCTAACATAAAGATCTAGCTGATAAAATCCACATTCTGACTCTTTTGAATATATACTCATCTTATTTGGGTCCAGTTTGGACAGTTTGAATGAAAACTGAATAGCGGTATGAATATACTATCATGATATTGTACTTTATCTTAAATTTTACCTCATTAGATGAATATTGTACATTCTACTGGGGGCCTAAACCTAAAATTTACCAATTACATACTGGTGCAATTATTCAAGAATAAACTCATATCCATCAACTCTTCTCAATGATCTAGTTTGCTGTGAGACTCTTGGGCCATCTTTATGAAACAATACATTGTAAAAACATCATTGTTTATCATATTAATGACCACCATAATTTATTGTCTCCCTGGGAGACAGAAGCTTTCAGGAGATCATAAAATGCATTAGAACCTGCAGTGTCCACACGCCCATGCCTCTCTTTAGCAGGCTGACTCCTTTGGGTCAGTTATTCTTAGCCTCGGTATTTCTATCTTATGGCATCGCAGGTCTAAGATTAGCTTGTTAGGCGTTATCATGCCATCTGAGTTACCTCCTAATATAACTCTACACTGGAATGATTATTTATAGAAAGAGCATTCTGTCATTTTTGGGTTATTTCTAGTAGTTTAAATAAAGAAGAATAACATTCAAGTAAAACCACAGATTCCTTCCTGCTGCCAAAACAACATGATAACTGTCTCCTTAAGGGGCAATGGTGTTGTTTAAATGAGTGCTTAGGGTGATTGCAGAATTCTTTTTATCTTGGCCACTTTGAGGGAAAAGAGAGTCCTTCAGGTAACCATGTATAATGCTTGTGGAAAGGCAGGCGAGGCAACCTTGATACTTTCTGTCACAGAGCACACAAGACTTTGGTTGATGATGACAACAAGAGACACACAGTGTTTATTTTTAGAAGTAGACATTGCTAAGCTCTTTGTTTGGTGTTAATATTGCTCATAAACAGGGCTCCTCAGGACTGCTGACCCTTCCAGTGAATATGGCGTAACACACACACACACACACACACACACCCTCTCCAAGGATAATTTATTTTAGAAAAATTGTGATTCTTAACTGATCTAAATTCCATTCAATTGCTCCAGTAGATTTAGAGTATTTTTTAAGTCTCATGAAGATTGGGTTTAAGGGATGGTTTCTGAAAAAAACTGAACACTATATTTATAAAAGCACAATGAATCTAGAGGTTGACCGTAAATTCTGGGGAAATAGATAAATGTACTTATTATCATTTCATAATTATAGTACCGATAAAATAATACAATCCATGCTTCTAGCTGTATTGCAATTGTATATAAAATATAACTATATAAGATATTGTAATTATAGCACATTAAGTTGCTGATTTAACTTTTTTTTTGTTTGTTTTGTTGTGTTTTTTTATGGTATCAGGAATTGAACTCACGACCTTGTGCTTGCCAGGCAGGCGCTGTGCCACTGAGCTATATCCCCAGCCCTAAGTTGCTGATTTAAATAAATGAGATAAAATTCTCAGTGTGTGAAAAAGCATGGGCTTCTGCTGATGCAACTCTTGAAGGACCCATTAAGTTTCAAATATAATAAAATGTGCAGTTTTGTCTTAGTTTACTTCACCTGTGTGTTTAATTTGGATCTTAGTAATTGCTACCTTGTTCTCAAGTTAGAATTCTCATTTTAATCTGTTAAATTTACATTTATATTTCTTGATTAATAATTCATTCTAGGTGATGAAAATTTTAAAATAGTGTGTTATGCATCTCATGAGTCAATGCTTTAGAATTATTTATAGGAATCTAGGAATAGTCACAATTTTATCATTGTTATAATATTGCTGAATTACATTATTTACTAAACATTATTTATTGCTGGATAATATTTACTAAAATTTTACATTATCTTCTTAAACGTAAATACTTCTATATTTGTATTTAACACAAGGAATCTAGTGAGTATTGAGATGTGCAAAATGAAATACAAAAGTAGGAAATGAATAGCAATTAAAGTGTATCTTAAAAGAAAACAAGATGTAAACTTGTAGAGTATGGTAGTAGAACCAACTGAAGGAGCAACACAGCAGCTGACATCGGACCACAGTTAATTAGCAGGTGGAACATTTAGGGAGGGGATGAGATTGTTTGGAGTTTTGGAAACTGAGGTGAAATAGTCATTCATCTGTTGGTTTTTTTGCTTAAAAATATTTGAAAGCCATCTACATACCATGTATTTCAGGTGTGCAGAATGCAACTGTGAGACACAGAAACACATGGTTGACTGATGGTTCAATTGAATGATGGCTGGATAAGACTACTTTAAATAGTACTAAGTGCTAAGGTAAAATAAAATTAGGGCAGTGAGATAGAAAGTTACTGATAGTAACAGGGACAATGGTAACCAAAGTAATCATTGAAGCCTTTTGTGGAACTTAAAGCATGAATATCTTTCCAAAAAATGTACATTTCCTACAACTTTACATTTGGTGTAAGTTAGAGTAGGAATTCTGGAGTTGCTTTCATCCTTGTTTCCTCTGTCTTACAGAAGAAATGGGGAAGGTTTGTAGAGTAGCTAGACAAAGAAGCCTGGGAAATGCTGTTGTCCAGGATTTTCCGTTTTCAGTGGAGAGAGATGGGAGTCAGGTGACCTCTTTCTCAGATCAAGATTACTGGTTGGAAGTAAAGGCCCTTTTCTGACCACCTTACCTCTCCTTACTCCTAAAGGTTGATCTTTGTCCTTCATTCCAAGTTTACTCTCAGCTATGCTGAAGCTCCTGGCCCAAGCAAGCAAAGCTAGTGCTAGTAGTTTAGTGGAGCTAACAGATTTTCTTCCCTGCAAGTCAAAAAGAAGGGGAGCAATGTGTCTTCATCAACCGAAGTTACAAGTCTGAGAACATTTTCTCATGAACACCCTATAATACTCTTTTCAAAGGGGTAAAAAATACAGCATTCATTACATAGGTATTTACTGTGTACCTGTGTTGTGCCAGGTATTTTATTCTGGTAAATCCTGGGCCAAATAGCACTTTTGTTAGTTAGATGGGTGGGAAGCTGTAACTTACAAATAAATGTTTGGAACACATAGTCTTCATTGTGTTGCTAAGTGGCTGGATTAGTGACAAATTATTACAATAGTTGAGATGACACGTCTGTTGTCAAGAAAGAAGAAATAGCAGTATATGCTAAGAGTGATTTCCCCTACACGCCATGCTTTCTTGTAGAGAGGAAACTGATGGGTGCCTACAGTAGACTGGACAAACATTTTTGAGGCACTGACACATTATCTCACGTGCTTGATGTCTCATGGGGTTTCCCCTCAACATTCCAATTGGCGTAAGTCAAGTATAATAAAAGCACAGTTTAACAGAGCAGGAAGTGTTCTGAAGCTATTTTAATCTCCACTTACTTCTCTGCCTTGGAAGGGATGGGGGAAGCCTTTGTCAACTGGTAGGGGAGGGAGCCAGGGGAAAACTCTCTGTGATTGTCTCTAACCTTAATAAAACGGGGACTGAGCCAGACTTCTGGCCAACACTGGGTTCACAGTGCAGGCTGAGGAAAGAGTTAACATTTCCCACCACCAACTATTGTCTCATTCAGTCAATATTTATTAGTATATGATAGCTGTATTTTAAATCTAGGCTATTCTTTCATCTGTTGTTATTGGTGTGCGTGTGTGTGCATGCGTGTGTGTGTGTGTGTGTGTGTGTGTGTGTGTGTATGGTATAGATCTGTTTGTACGGGTTCCCAGTGGTCAGATATTTCCTTTTTCTGAAATATTTCTCTGCTGTATTCTATCATGTCTTCAGTGGACTCAGTCCTAACACAAATCTTACTCAAATATTCCTAATGCCCAACACAGTCATTGATTCTCTGGTACCGCCTGGGACTCTCAAGAAGTGATGTGTATCCCCCCACCCAGCCCCCTTTCATTCCCTTAGCCCAGTCTTGCTCTCTGAGAACATTTCTATTTTCTGTTTTACACTGTGGTTATTTCTGTACATGTGTCCCCATCCCCCCAATTATTTATATTATAATCTCTAAAAGGAAAAGGATCATATTTTACTTCTATTTTTATTCCCTACAGTGCCTAACACATAATTGATCCCTGAGACTATATTTAGATGAATGAATGAGTGATTAAAGATTTCAGTGTTATTGCATAGGCTGTTTTCCTCAATTTTATTTTATTTTTTTTTAGAAATGATTCCTTCTCTTTTGCAAAAAATGACTCCTCCATGTCTATAAATTCGAAAGATGTATAGATATTTTTAAATGTTAGAGCCTTTCACTAAAAAATTAAAACCATTCATTATAGGATATAAATCAAGAATGACCATAGGCACTTTGACTATGCATACATACATACGTATTTTTATATATATAAATATATTTATATAGATATGTATATATATATATGCATATATCTCTTTAAATGTTTCAGTTATTCTGAACAAAGAAAATTTTGGAATATTCTTAATTTGATTTTTCAATGAATAATGCCAATAGAAATTTCATGAGATATGTTCCTGCATTCAAAATGTGAAGTGTGAAATAGCTAATTTAAGACTGCCTGAATATGAATGCATACTTTTTTATCCAAGGAGAAGAATAAATTTAGTTGTGAAAATGATTACAGGTGTACTTTTATGTTATTCAAATACCACTTCACATTTAATACTATTTTTTCTTCTGTGATATTTTTATGCAGAGACAATTTTCTTACATAAAGGACAAAAAAAAGGATGAATTTTTCTGCTAACAATAGTATCAATTTAAAGTAATTCTATCCCTAGGATTGCTGTTTAGAGCTCATCTACATTTATTCAAGCAGTATTTAATTGGCCATATCTTTTTAAAAGGCATCCGGAAAATGTGACTTTTTGATAAACAATTTAATAAGCAAATTTTGAATGCCAAGGGTATCAGTAATTTTTAAATTATGTTAACTAAAATGTCAGAACAGGGAATTCACATAGTGAGATATTAAGGAAAGACAGATGGAAAGGGTGAATCAGTCTCTATGCACAGCAATTCAAACAGAAGAATGAAATAAATATTTTTATGTCTAAGTAAGAGTGGAATAATGAAAGGAATAAGAGCAGTAATAGTAGGGGAAAACATAATTTTTTTTCAGGGTAATCGTTCAAGTCTCAGCTTAAAATAGGATAAGGACTGTACAACTCAGAAAATTGAGTTAGCTGATATATGTGTGAGCTAAGGAAGGAGATGGATTGGAAAACCAAAATTTACAGCATAGGTGTTGAACTCATCTTACTAAAGCATAGTGAATGAGTACAGCTCAGTGTCCTTTTACTGACTTGCAAATGCTGGTAATTGGGTTTTCTTATCAGTGTGTTTCCAGGATAAGTTTCTGACTGGTATAGTAATGACCTTGGATTCATAAGTTTTCCATTCCTATATTAAACATTAATTAGAAATAAGAATTAGTTCAAGTAGATTTCCAGTCACTTTTAATTTTGGATCTATAAACAAAGTTGAAATTACTCATTTGTTTCATTTTCTGAAAGATGGATATAAAAATGTTAGAAAAATTATCAGAATATCAACCTAAGTTACACTGTAGAAAGAAAAACACTGCTCAGGCAACTGATGAGTAAATGTATTAAAAACAATGCTCTTATCCTCTCACTATTTATTATCCCAAGATCAGATGAAAGTTCTTCATGTCTGACCTATACAGATCAGTAATTCTTTTTGTTTCTTAATTTTCCTCTATATTGCATAATCCCAAACTTGAATACAAATGTAACTTGAGAAACCTTATGAGAACTCAAATTTATATGACTAGAAAATATATTAAATTTATTTTTATACATGAGAGACATCTTTGTATTTGATTATCCACTGTCTGGTCAGCTTCCTTGGGCACTGAACCAACAAATAATAGAGATTATCTTTATGCTTAACCAGTCATATATGTCAGATCCAATTTCCTCATGTCCCTGCCAAAGTTGGATACTGACAGACTTTAGATATTTTTGCCAAACTGAGAGATGAAAAATGAATAATACTCCTACTATTTTTTATACAAATTTTCATGACTTACTGGGCTGAAAACATTTTTGTATGTTATTAGCTTGTTGGGTTTTCTTTTATGGAGATACAATTCCAGGAACATAAAAATGGTTAAAAGGAAAAAAGTTTATCAATGAATGTCAATCCATTAACTGATTAAGTGAAAAAAAAAATGGGATCATTACATTAGATGTAGAAAAACATTCAGCAAAATTTATAGTCTTCCAGGGCAGAAACTTGTATTAAACTAAAAGTAGAAGAAAGTGAGGGGTAGTGACCAAAATTTTATCTAAAACTTTGTATTTCATGGTAAAATTGAAGCACATTCTCTTTAATTTCAGAAACTTTGTTCATGGATTTCAGAAACTTTGTTCAATGTTTGAACATAGGATGTAAAAGAATTTGAAGGGTAAAGACACTAATGGAAGTGATGAAAAGTTCAGCTAGATTGTTCAGTATAAAATCAATTCTGTACCACATAAAAAACAGGATTACTTAATATTGGAAACACCCAAACACAAAGGATTATAAAAACTAGTATCATTTACAGTAGTAACAGAAATTTTATGGAGAAATTAAAAATGTTGACAGACTAACATGAAAAGATGATCGCATTTTGGAGATGTGTTCATGAAAAGAAAGAAAAGAAAGACTGCATCTGTTAAAAAGCTATTGCCCCCAAACTAAATAAAACAGCTTCTTTTAAAAATATAGGATGCATAAAAATATAAATGTCATAATACATGTTGTTGTATAATGAAAAGTAAATATTCCTTCCACGTCAACTTGCCAGCTGTTCAGTTTTCTCCCTTATAGTCTGATAACAACATTTTCTGTACTTTATTGATACATTCCATATCAGTATTCTTTCATGTAAAATCCTAAGAGAATCTATCAAGAAACATTACATATAGATTCTAAAATTCAATATATGAACTATTGAACACAAATGGGAATTTTAAAAGCAAAAAAAGCAGTGAGGAATAGATTTCAAGTCACACAAAGATGTATTAATAGTGGTTTAAATAGCGACATCGTCAAATTGATCACAGGGAATATTTATAACAGATCGATGGAAAGACAATAGACTATTAAATGATTTGGGAGCAATTAATATATGCAGTTGGTGAACAAAACTAAATTATCTTGTATACAAATGTCTATTTTTATAATGCTATTTTTATCCAGTTGGGCAGGTTACAATGTAAACTTTTTAAAAAGCCAAAGCAGTGTATAATGCATTAGGGTCTTGCATTGTTTTGGAGGTGTGGGGAGATTTTCAGTTAAGTATTACTAAAGTAGGTGAGAGACTTAATGCTTGTATAGCTTACCTGCTTTCAAAAGATAATTTCAGACTAACTTAAAGATTCAGATTTACGAGTATATTCCAGGCAGAAAGAACAACCAGCGTAAAGGCCCCAGTCTGTGTGTAATCAGCGGCTGTTCTTATGATGAAGAGAAGTATGGGAGCAGCACTTCCAGCAGAGCAGTGTTTTGGGGGTTGGGGGTGGGTGACCAGCGTCGGCCACTGTCTGTGTGACATGAGGTTATGGTAGTTGTCATTCTTGGCACATGTAAGGCATGAAGGGTTGCCTGGATTGCTGTTAGTCTCTGGCACTCTGGTGAACTTAGAAAGAAAGAAAGAAAGAAAGAAAGAAAGAAAGAAAGAAAGAAAGAAAGAAAAAGATATATATGGAGAGGGGGCGAGAGAGGGAGAGGGAGGGAGAGAGAGAGAAGAAAGAAGAGAGATTTTAGTTTTACAAAATACTGGGTTTCATTTTGATATATATACTTTTTTTTCATATCTACCACTACCCCCTTATCCTCCCCTTTATGCTCCTCCCCTTGATTCTCTTCACCTTGTCTAATGGTCTCTTGTCTACTTTCCTGTCTTTTTTTCTTCTAGATTCTACACATTAGATGAAATGTGATTATTATCATTCAGAGTATGACTTAGTAGCTTGACTTTTTAACGATCTAAAAAGATGAGATCAAAAGTCTGCTTATCTTCTACAATAGAAGTATTTTTGTTTCAACAGGCAAATAGCCACAGTAATGCATGTGGTTGAGACTGTCAATTTATAATTCGAATTTTAGGTTTAGAAATTTACTCAGATGTAATTTATTTGAGCCTTATTGTGTATTGTGAAGCTTGTGTTCTGTCTGACTGGTTTTGAATATATCTTTTTGCAAAAGCATTGTGGTCTGACCTTTTTACAAAGAACTGTTCAGTAATTGGTTTGACTTACCTAGTTAGTTTGATACTTTATAACAATAAAAAGAATTTCTGTATATAAACAGTCATGAGTCACTTCATGACATGACATGTTCTGAGAAATGCAAGCCTAGGCAATTTCAATGTTGGGTAAGCATCATCATAGGATGTAGCTACAAAAACCTAGATGGTGCAATGTACTTCTCTCCCATATTACATAGTGTAGCCTATTGATCCTAGGCCTCGAGCCTGTGCGGCATAATAAATACTGTAATGGTAGTGTCAGTGCATTTAAACATATTTGAACAAAAAAAGATTCAATAAAAGTAGTAGGTGATTTGAGTTTTTAGCTCCATTACAATCTTATGAGATCACTATCTTATGAGACTTGTTTTTTTAAATTTTCACTGCTGGGTATTGAACAGTGGGCTTTCACCATGAGATACATCCCCAGCTCTTTCTGTTTCTTCTTTGGAAACAGACTCTCTCTAAGTTGCCCAGGTGGTACTGGAACTTGGAATCTTCTTGTCAGAGCCTCCCTCAGTACTGAGATTACAACCATGCACCATCATGCATGGCTTATATGAGGTCAGTATTGATGGAAACATTATTATAAGAAACAGATATATGTTTGTACATATAAGTATGTATATGTACAAATACAGAACATGTATTGTAACTGAATTATTTTTCCATATCAAGTCATGTCAATCTTCTAATAGAAATAGAAGGAAAACATGACTGTCTACTAAATCTATTGTCGTTTAGAAGTAATTTTATTCTTATTTTAGTAATAAAGATTGTCAGTTGTTTATCAGAAAGTTAAGATTTTCTCATTGGTGTTCACTTTTTTTTCTCTCTGCTCAGTGATATTTAAATTTTTATATTTCATTTCCCTGTTAAAAACAGAAACACAGTGCCTGCCTGGCAAGCACAAGGTTCTGTGTTCGGTTACCAGTGCAAAAAACAAAAAACTCCAAAACAAACAAACAAAAAACAAACCTGGGACTTATTTCAGAATTAGAAATATAGTTGAAATTTCAGCCTAATAGCACTACAACCAAAATTATTGTAAAGGAATAAACAATTCAGTGAAATACTTCCAGGGATGTAGCTCAGCGACACAGAGCCTGCCTGGCAAGTGTGAGGTCCTGAGTTTGAGTCCTGGTACAAAAAATAAAATAAATAAAAATAAAAAGTAAACAAAACAAAGCAAAAGAAAACAAAACAAACCAAAAAAACCCTCTTTCAAATACTTTAGTGAATATTACCATGTAACGAAGATCACCTCCTTGACAGATAAGGAATTGTTTTTGGCTTTTTTTTCCCTCCTCTCAATTTATTTTAATTGAGATAATTTTTTTTCTGAAACAGCAGTATTTTGGAATATGTATTACACTGTCCTTAGGTGTATTTTTGTTAATTCATAACTTTTCCTAAACCCTAGCTTGTAGTTATATGGTTAAAATGTCTAAAAAGAGAAAGATTATATTGGTTATTGGTTCTAAAATCATACTTTATTGGGTTTTACACCTACCATGGGTGATATTTAGATGTTGCCAAAGCTACATGTTGCAATCAAGATAACAAGAGTATTTTTTCCTTCTTTCCCATTCCAATCTTTTGAAATGTAATGCATGGAAATTTTTCTTTCATATGCTAAGTGTATCTCATTGCTGAATATAGTGTGCCTCACTGAAGTATTCCCTTCTTTGCCAAAAACACATCAGTCATTCACAAATATTCAGTATTCTCAGAATGAAAAAGAAATTTAGCTACATGGATGGTTGGTGAAAGCCAGTTTGCAGACTTCTAACTCACACAGGGTTAGACATATTATGTGTAATCTAGGGCTAAATAGTAGATTCTAGCACATGAGTTGGAGTGTCAGATATATTCGATCCTGTGCATTATGGTACCCTACACCAAGATTTGTAACCTGTTAGTTGAATGATTGCAGTCTTCCTTTTTGTCAATGAGATCAGGTTTGGAGAACAATTTAGGGTCCATAGGGGAAAGTATTAATGCTTTTGTGATAGTACACACTTTCTATAGAATTTAAAAAATACGTAAAATTAAACTCTCTGTATTAATTAAAATATGAAAATTCAAATAAGCAAGCCTGAGACCTACAAGAATGCCTGACATCTGATAATTTCTTAAATAAGTGTGTTTGGGGCATGCAAATAAATGAATGAATGTAATATAATCCATTTACAGCCTCTGATATTTCAACTGCACATGTGCTTTTGCACTTCAGATGTTCTTGGTCCCTTATTCTACATTTCCTAAGCATAAGATATATAAAGACTATATTTCAAAAGCCAATTTTAAATTTAAAAAAATCGAGGAAAGTATTTCTTGTCCTTCACTATACTTTTATTTTGGGCTTAATCATTATTATGTTTATGAATATTGATTATGTCATACTTCAAATGTGGAGATCCTTCAATAATATTCAAGGTTTTTGTAGGCTATTTCTGGCAAAAACAGCTTTGCAGCTGTGATTTTTAAACTCTTCATCTTACTTTCAGGCCTCTTTCCAGTGGGCAACATTCTGTTACTCAAATTTATTATATGCAGTATAATTAGAGAATAACACATCAGATGATAAAGCTTATTCCTTTGGCTTCTAAAGTAAGAGTGAAACGACTCTTAAGAAGGATTTCTTGGGGCTGGGGATATAGCTCAGTGGCATAAGCACCTTCCTGGCAAGTGTGAGGTCATGAGTTTGATTCCCGGTACCAAAAAAAAAAAAAAAAAAAAAGGATTTTTTTAGGGTAAAATACATTTCAACTAGGTTTATATCTGTAGAAAATGTAGTTTGGCTAATAAGCAGCCAAATGCTTTAGTATATTCTAGATAGCCGAGGTTATTAATACCCTCCAGAGAAAAGAATGTTATCTTTCGGTCCTATTTAATTTACTGTTTACCTTGAAACAGTATAGGAAAAGTTCAGCTCAGCCTTCCTCTCACTTCCTTCTGAAGAGAACCTCAGAACATGTTTTGATATGTGTTGTACTAGTCATCTTCCCCATTGCTGTGACATCATACTTGACATCCACAACATAAAGGAGGGAGATACTGATTCACTCAGGTTTCAGAGGATTTAGTCCATGGTTGTCAGCCTCCAAAGCAGAAACATTATGGCAGAAGAGCCAGAAAAGCAAAGCTGCTTAGTTCATGGCAACCAGGAAGCAGAGAAGAGCGGCACCCAGCAAGAGACCAGAGATCATTTATAGGACAAAAGGTCATGCTTCCATGTCCACCCAGACACACCCAGATTTGCTCCACCAGTCTTCTGGGCAGCCCTCAAACCAATGACGTTGACATAATCAAGCTTCACCATCTTATCTCACCGTTTGTGAACTTTATACCCTAACACATCTCTTTAAAGCACACTTACTATCCAAATAAACACAATAAGTTAATGATTCCATCTAACATGCTACATCCATTTTGTGTACTACCAAAATAGCAATAATACTTTCCTGAAGTTCTTAATACTTCCAGAATTTCTCAGAACACCAAATTTAAATCTCTTCTGAAATACAAAGCAAATCTTAGTTGTGAACATCTGTAAAAATAAAGAACAAATCACATAATCCCAAGGTACAATGGCACAGGTAAACATTCCCTTTACAGAAGGAAGGAATAGGGTGATGGAAAAGAATCAGACGAAAACAAAACCAAAATTTAGGAGGATAAATATTAAGTCCTGCAGCTCCATATCTGGTATCCAGGACATGGTGGTGAGATCTGAGTTGAGGGTTGTGCACTTGCTTTCCTATTGATGTACCATTTGCAGCCTACATGCCCTCTCTCTTGGACTCTTCAAGTAACATGCATTCTCCACTCATGGCCTGCAGGTTTCCTTGGTAGATGTTTCATGTTCCTGGCATCTTTGTTTTCCTGAGGTCTCCACTATACCTTTGGCTTTATTTCCTGAGCTTCATACACTGCCCTTTTCTGGGCTCTTTGCCTGGTCTCCCAGACGTTTCTTTGAGATCTTGGTTGAAGGCTCCCTGTCCCCACAAATCTTGTATTCTGCATGCCAGTAAAACCAGCATCATGTGGAAAGCACCAAGGTCTGCATCCAAATGGGTTTTACTGGACCCATGGCAGCAGCAGACTCAGTTCCTGAATGGTTGGGCATGGTAGAATGAGTCCTGCAGAAACAATTCCCTGGAAAGCCCTTCTCTAATGAAAGATTTCTACTTTTGTACTCCTGTGCCTGTAATGGCTGGGATCTTGCTGATTCCTGAGATGCTCTCAAGGTATTTTTTATGTACAAAGAAGTTGGTTCTTGGCACTAATCTTTTTAGCAGCCACAATTTCATTGGTCCTAACTAGATACTTGATTCCTTCTGAATGAAATTTAAGTGTTTAAAAGTTTTCCATTGATTTTTGCCCCTAATTGTCACTATGAATTTGATTGAAAGCAGCTTATAGTACCAATGCCACATCCTGAATGTTGGAATGTGAAATTTTCTTCACCACTTATGGTCACTTAGTCCATAGCTCTTAAACTCAGGCTCCCATAAAGTCTCACGACTTTGGAGAAGATGCAGACAAAATTTTTTCAGAGAGTAACATATATGGTCACTGATCCAGTTGCTGAGGAAGTTCTTGTTGCCATCTGAAACATTCTGAGCCTGGATTTTATCTCTGCTTTTCTGTCAGCATTCTGGTCTTTTAAGTTCCAATCAGAATCACCTATGAAGATCTGCCTACTGCATTCTAGAGCTTCTTTAGGCAACATTTCCAAATGTTTCCAAACTTCTCTGGGTAACTAATTCCAAAAGTTTCTAAACTGCGGGTAAGGTACACTCACATCAAGGACTCTACTTCTCCAGTATCAGTCTTCTGTATGAACTTTCCTATTGCTGGGCACAATACCTGATGAAATCCACAGTTGAAAGGTCAGGTTTATTGAGTTCATGATTTCAGGGGATTCAGGTGGTTTTGATCTGTCTCCTGTGCAGTAACATCATGGTGGAAGGCAGTGGAGGAAAGCTGGTTAGTTCTTGGCAGCTAAGAAGCATAACAGGGAGCCAGAGAGAAAGGGATGAGAGACAAGTTATACCAGTCATGCCACTATGACCCACCGGACACACACAGAAGTGCTCCACCCAGACACAGAGAAGTGCTCCTCCAGTCCCCTGAGCAGCTCCCAAGCCAATCAAGTTGACACAAACTTAAAGACTGTTCCATGTGTCAAATTAAAATTCTGAGAAAATAATATATGGAACATCTGATCTGCCTTGTCTGAAAAAGTCAAACTTCTGGAATAGTAGCAAAGTATATCTAGAAAGATTATTTTAGAAGCCCATTTTCTGATTTTTGCCTTTTTTTGGGAAAAAGCAAAACAAAACAAAAAAAAATGGTGCCTACATTCTTTGTGTATTTATGGTTTCTCTCTAAATCAACCCCAATGTTTAGCCCAAAGCCTAGTGTCTTAGTTCAAAATTGGTGAACTTATATACAGAAAAATTTACATTCTAGTGTTCAGTGGCCAACAAAAATGATGATGATGTGAAGGACACTAAGTGCTTATGGTCACTGATGTCTTCTCATAGATTCCATTTTCATGATGGTCTCATTTTACTGCTTGCCACTTAACACTGTTTCTATAAATGGTAAATGGTCTCAGAATGCATTATGAAAATGAGTTCTGAGGACATGTTATTTACTTGTTGCTCTGCACTATATTTCATCTAAAGTGTGGTCTGTTTTTTAGTTTTTATTAGTACATATTTACTTT
>RJWT010004411.1:0-33450 GCA_004365215.1 Cuniculus paca | reverse complement strand
CTTCCTAGTGCCTCCACCTGTTTTCCAGTTCTTTGGACCCTGCTGTTTAGGGTTTTTAAGGAGATCTATTACATAAGCATGATTGGCCAGTGGCAACCATTGGCTATTATAATAAAATGGCCAGCTCTGTCCTGAATCCATCTAGGGTCCTGGCCTCCATTCATATCACTGGCATATAAAAGCATTCTTACAACTCAAGATTCCAAAGGTCTTAAAAAAATCTGTGTGTCAGAAGCTAGGTAATAAGGTCAAATATAATAAAAGATTCTCCGATCACCTCTACAAGTCAGGAAATTAAAAGGGTTTTAGGAGTTTTGAGGCACTAAAGGGATAGAGAACAGACACACATTTCTTATTGTGTCACAGTTATAATTGTGCAAGATGCTAATATTGGAGGAGGATGAATGATGATGTGTGGGACCACTCTGAGTATTTTTTTGGAATGCTCTGTGAATCTATATTGCAAAATAATAATTTTTAGAAGTGAGCAAGTCTAAACAACAGTATTTTGGGGTACACAATCAAGTTAGAAAGCTATATAGAGAAATATATGGAAATGGCTGCTATGTGCATTGTGATTAGTTCTAAGAAGGAAGGAGGAAGCTGTAATCCAGATGAAGCATATGAAGAGAATTCTGGCATGTTTGACAAATTTCTAGTTCTTAACCTGGGTGATAGCTACAAGAATTTACCTTTAATTCTCCAAGCTATGAATGTTTTGTGTTAGGTAATGTATGTTGTGGGTGTGTGGTGTGCCTGTGCATGGATAGTACATTCTCTGAATTTGCTTTTGTTTGTGGAGTAGGGTGTAAACATTGTGCCTTTTAAGCATACAGAGTAGATTGCTTTGGGTTAATACCAGACAGCTGTAGGAATCAGGAGGTTTAATGAGACGGTGCAGCGCTTTTAGGTTTATGTATTTGCATTAACAGGAAAAGCCTCCAAATGACCCAGATTTAATACCTATGGGGCATAATGCCAATTTTGTGTTAAAGGTGCATCGTTGTGAGTGTGTAATATCCATACTTATTCTTTAGAATATTTCTATTGATGAGTTATTAATTTTAATTTTATGAGTTTTATTGTGTTAAATAATAGGTACTCAACAGGAAAAATATCAAAAAATAAAGTCTTGCATTTTTAATATTTATTGTTTATAAAAAGCATAAAAATTTTCAACATTGAGTTTTTGGTGCACAAAGTCTAAAAAATAACAATAGCAATAAATTCCTATATGTGCTACAATGAAAATAGCAATAGGATTCTGCATCAAAAATAATTTTTACTTCAATTATCACACCTAAGGCAGTCTTCACACATGATAGCAGCATGTTCCATGCACATGTATCACTTACACTGGCAGCACATGTATTTTATTTTCCCAACCTTTTTGTTGGACATATTTGACATCTTGCTGGTCTTGCTGTTTTTTCAGGAGGTTTTTACTATATTAAGCAATGTGTAGTTAGTGGGAACATAAAATATCAGTAAAATAAAATATTAAATTCTTAATATGTATTACACATTTAGAAATAAGCATCAGTATTTTCACATCATCTGTGTACTTGCTTACAAAACCTCAAAGATAACATCAGAAATAAATTCCTATATGAATTACAATGAAAATACCAACAAAAGCCAGGTGTATGATGACACACGCCTGTAATTTCAGCCCTTGGGAGACTGAGACAGAATTGCTATGAGTTCAAAGCCAGCCTGGACTACATAGTAAGTTTAAGGTCAACCTGAATTACATGGCAAGACACTCTCTCAAAAAGAAAATACCAATACAACTCTACAACAAAAATAATCTTTGCTTCAATTGTCACACCCAAGTCAGTCTTCACACATGACAACTGCATATTTCATGCACTGTCTTGCTTACACTGACAACGCATGTGCTTTCCTGTGTGGCAGGTGGTTCTTGTCACCTCTCTGGTATTCCTCTTTTGTCAGGAATTTCTTACTATATTTTAAAATGTGTACTTAGCAGGAAAATAAGATGTTAGTAAGATAAAATATCAAATATGTAATGAGTACTTATAATAGACATTAATATTTTTCACATCAGATGTTTACTTGCTTACAAAATCTAAAAGATAATATCAGACATAAAAAAACTTACATGAACTACAATGTAAATATAAACAAAGTTATACCACAGAAATAATCTTTGCTTCAACTGTCACACCCAAGCCAGTCATCACACATGACAACTGCATGTTCCATGAACTAGTATCACTTACACTGCTAGCATGTGTGTTTTGCTTTCATACACTTTTTCATAGGGTACAGTTGACATCTTTTTGGTTTTCCTGTTATCATAGTAGGTCTTTGTGATGTTCCACCTACCTATTCCCTCTCAGCTCACTGATGTGCTCCAGTTTTTTTGAGTAGTTCCCTGGACAGAAATATTTTGTTCTTCCTTTGCTTCAAATGATCTCTTATGAACTCCAGTTCCAATCCTCTAAGAATATTTCTCCATAATATTTTACACTTGTTTTTTTTTGTAAAGTATCAAACTATTTATGCCACACATGTTTAGGATCAGTTTTGTCAAAGTTTTAGTAGTTAGAAATAAAGGATCTGTATCACTCCCTTCCCTTCCCTTTGTTCAACTGTAAATGCCACATGACTATGGCTATTGGTACATACAGAACACTTTACTTATATTTCATCATTGTGTATTTCACAACACCTTGTGGCATTTTTCTGTTACAATTTCCAGTACTGAATGTCAGTACTGGCATACCACTTGTTTCATCCCTGCCAAGATTCTCACTATATTTTCAGATTTAGTTCCTAACATTGAGTTGTTCCATTTGGTTGTGTGATTATTTTGTACCATTTTAACTAGTCAAATATGTACTAACATTACTGTTTTCTTCATCATTGGAATTAGGGAAGTCTTCATTCCCTGTGTCTGTATCAGCTGATTCCTGCTCCATTTCACTGTCACAGGAACTTTTGCTCACATGGTCAATGTCATCATCTGTGCACAAGTCACCTGATGATTCACTTTCAACGTCCTTCAAAACTTGCAAATCTGATTTTTCATGGGCCATTGTACTGAACTGGGCCACTTTTACCAGGGAAATCAAAAGAAGACCTTTTTAAAAAACAAATCCTAAATGCACACAGGTTGCTGCTTTGGAGCTCTTCTACATACCTTGCTATTCATCTGCTAGGTGGATGAATGCATGGATGGGTTCTTCCTGTCCACAGGTCCAGCTACTGAGTCATACTCATATTCCATTATGGTAAAGTACATGCTCACATAACAGAGGAATGGTCTGAGTGTAACCCCCCCATGCAAAACAGGTAAACAAAAATTGTTACAGACAGTATAATATGGGTAAAAAAACCAGCTTGACACTTTTGCACAGGTGCACATACTTTGTTTTTGTGCAAAGTGGGTAAACACAAAGATTGTTTCCTGTATCCCCTAAATGCAGCTACTGAAGTGCACAACCAGTTACTATTATAAAGTACAATTTTACAGTAGAAAAGTATGGAATGGGTTTTTGTAACTCAATGTTATGCCCTTGGGAAGCAGTCTATATTGTTAAAATCAGACAATTTTTGGTAGCAATGAATATAGAAAATTCCATGTTTCACCTTGAGAATACATGTTTTTAAAGATATAAGGAAATTCATAGGGTTGGTTGCACTGAATCATAGTCTAATGAATTGGCAATTACCATAAGTTATTTAAGCCATCATGAAATTGTAACTAATTGAATTCCAAGGTCTATTAAAGCTTATAGCCAATTATATTGAGTTTTTGAGACCCTCACACCTAGAGCAAGCATCTTCATTATTTTGTATGTGGTATGATTAGGTGAAATAGAATTCTTTCCCTTACGAGAATGTCCTAAAATGTTTTTGGTCTTGCTCAGTTTGCATCTGGGTAAATGGTGGAGAATGCTGTAATAACCTCTAAATGTGACATTATAGGTCCCATGCTTGTCTCTCTGCCTTAGTACTTTAAAGTTGTTGATAGCCAGGTCCAGAACAGATCTCAATACATGCTTACTGGATAGAACCTATTGTGAGCACCAGTTTTGTCTTGCTGATCCTGGCTGGAAACTCCTTCAAAGAGAATTCTGACGAATTTCCACATACCTACAGAGAAAACTTTATCCAAAGAGAGTGGCACATGTGTTATCAAAGGAGGAATGCATTTTCAGAAGAACTTTCCCAGAATAAGTGAGAACGTGGATTTTTACAGAGGAGACAGTGATAATTCTGAGTCTTTGGGGAAATCAGGATATAATCTTTGATTTGAAGACTTTATAGCTATTCAGCATGACAATTCATATTAAACAGAGATGGGTAGGTGAGAGTCAGCAAAGCAATTTGATGTGAATAGGATGAATAAGAGTCAAGCCAGGATGGGGATGGGAATCTTACTGAGCTTTGCTCTGGGGTGCTGAGTATCACTCATGAACTTAAGCGATGTTGATAGTAGAGATTCTGTTCCATGTTTTGTTCTGAGAATTTCTTATTTCATCTTTTTTCTCCTTCCCCATCCTTCACCTTAGAAAACCAGCCATTTCCACACACACATTTATACTTGGTTTTATAAAGTTTATTGGTACATTGTAAATATACATAATGATCATCTTCATTAGAGGGACTTAGCTCAATTCCTATTCTTTTTTTCTTATTTCCTTACCCTCCCTTCAACTCCTCTTCCCCTCCTTATTTACAAAAGCATTGTTTCCATTTTTTTCTTCTTTTTGCAGCACTGGGGATTGAACTCATGACCTTGTACTTGCCAGGCAGGCGCTTAGGCCACTGAGCTAGATTCCCAGCCCTTGTCTTTTTTTTTTTTTTTTGTGGCACTGGGGATTGAACTAACAACCTCACACTTACCAGGCAGGCACTTAGGCCACTGAACTAGATCCCTGGCCCTAGCCCTTGTCTTTTTGAGACAGGGTCTCGCTATGCTGTTCAGGCTGGCCTTGAGCTCACTTTGTAGCCCAGGCTAGTCTCGAACTCACAACGATCCTCCTGTCTCAGCCTCCCAAGAGTGCTGGGATTACAGGCATGAGCCACCATGCCCAGTTTTTTCTTCTTTTCTACACTTGGTTTTTTTTTTTTTTTTTTTTTTTTGCAGCACTGGGGATTGAACTCATGACCTTGCGCTTGCCGGGCAGGCACTTAGACCGCTGAGCCAAAACCCCAGCCCTTACACTTGGTTTTTAGATAACAGTTGTGTCCTTATTTTGAGCACACACAGAATACATATCTGAAAGATGTTATAATAGTTTTGTTACAGGCAGCTGAGTTAGTTAGGAATATTATAGGCAGTCACACAGGGCTGGGCCCTCAAAGGAGCCTTGCAACCTTGGAGGAGACAAATACCTTCTGCTGTGGGCCAGATTTCAAGACAAAAGCCAAAGCAAATGCACCCACGTCCTAAGGATTGATAGTCTAAATAGTTCTCTAGAAAAGACAGAGATCTTGGCAACTCGCTGGGGACCCCTTCTGTCTCTGACAGAAGCTTCCTTTCTCTCAATAAATATATTCTGCTCTTAACCTTTATTGTTCCTAAAATTCATTCTTTGATTTTAGAGAACACAAACTCATACTGGGACATCTAGTAGGTTGCGAGTATCATTCACCTATATCAGTTTTACTAGCAGAGAGCTCAACTGAAGTTTAATTTCCTCTTTAGGACTTAGGTATTCTCTCTGAACATTCTGCTACAGCTGTCTGAAGGAAAAATATCAATTCTGACATATCTTGGTTTAGAATAAAATAGTTCTTAGCCAAGTGGTTCACCTACTTGTTATGAAACAATTTGAGACAATCACTAAGATCACAAAATGTAGTAGAGCATTAATGGGGAATTTCATATAGGAACAGAATAATGTCATTTCACTGCAATTCCTTGTTGGTTTTGAGAAGTGGTATTCTATTTATGTAAACTTAATATCATTTTCCTTTTTGTGTAGGTTTGTGTATTCAAGAAAATTGACATATGGTTTAGAGTGGATGAATCTATACAAGAAAAACTTAATCTACTTGGTGACCTATGCTTGGTGTTACCACATGCAGTGTGGTAGTCAGTTGTAGTTAATAGATTATAATACACAGAGAAGAAATGAGTGTTCTTATTTGTAGTGATTTTATAGCTTATATGACAAAGGAGGTTTGGATGTACTGTCTTTTGTTCTCTTTTCTGCCTGTTTTCCTTGTCTCTGTTTCTGTCGATAATGTCATTTTTTTCAAATAAGTCCTTTAATTTAACCTTGAAATTTAACATTTCGACCTTGGTGGCTTGTTGTCCCTCTTTCCACAGTTTGCACACAGATACCTCATTTTAATTGGCTAGGAAGAAAAAGCTGCCTGTTGGTGAGCTCATAGGTTCATTGACCTTTGCAAGGCCTTCTCTAGAATACCATCTTTCAAGCTCTATTGTCAGGCACAGAAGAGTCAGGCTTATTTGACTGATCTGCATTCTATTCTGAACCTCAAGATGTATAAACCAGTTTTAAATGAAAGTAGTCTTTAGCAACTCCTTGACTACCTGAAGTTCATCTTTCCTCTTCTGGTTGTGTTGGACCCATCCAGCTACAGGAAGACAGGACCTCTGTCTGCTTTCTTCTCCCCTGTCACCATTGTTTCCTCATCGCTAGCACAGTGCCAGATACTTGATTATATTTTTGTTTAGTAATGAGTGGAATGATGATTAAGTGACTAAGAAAGTGTGTGCCTTGAGGCACTCTTTCTTAATATTCTTTCTCAAGTTCCATCTTCAATTTCATGCTTTCTGTATTGTGTCCTCCATCCAACTCTTGTTCTTTTAATGAATATTTGTTGAATATTCCTCTTAAAAACCAAGTTGTTGCTGTGTGCCCAGTAGTAAGATAGATGCTAAAATTTCCATGAGGTCATAATCCAAGCTCAGGGAATCCAGTTTCTGTTGGGTCTGGTGAGCAACCACATGTATAAGTGACTTTTCCTTTCCCCAGTACAGTGATGCCTGCTTCACACAATGTCATTCAGGAAGAAGGTATTAGCCATATATGGATTCTACCTTCCTGTCTCATAACCAAAGAGTGACAGAACAAAAATGTAAATAAAGATCTATGGCTTTTAAAAGAAAAACTTCTACCTTTACAAGTGTTTTTTTTGTTTGTTTGTTTTTTTACTTGATCCATTGTTGATACTTACCTATCTTAATTTTAAAAATAGATGATTTTACTCTTTATCCTAACTAAAGTAATACTTATCAAATTGCTCAACCACAAATCAAAGGCATTAGTTACTGCATTATTGTGGGTGGTGGGGTGGCAGTAGTACATAAAAACTAACCATAAACGAACTTAAACTTTATTTGAGTCATCCTGTTTCAGCTTTAAGCTTAAGATAAATTTTCTACTCCTTTTTAAAAATCAAGCTTTTGCTATCCATGGAGTGAAATTGGCATGCTGACCAACTCTTGGCCTGTTGCTAGCATACCCAGAGGTACAATGTGCAAGTTTTCAAGGTAGGTAGGGCTAATGTAAAAAAGTTCTGCTCCCAGCACTGAGGCTATAGTAAGAGGGGTCAGATACAGTTTGTGTGGGCAACACATAACTGCACTCAGCATAGTTTTTCTGTTTTTTCCTTCCATGTGTTTTCTATGATCACCTCACTTTGTTTCTTAATAATCTCATTCTTATGCATTATTTTATATGTTGCATGTAGAAAATAATAAAATTGTCTGTTTAATAATTATTTTCTGAGAAGGCTCTAAATGAGTACTTTAAGGTAATATTGATGGGGTGAGTCTAGGACCTCCGTGACGGATCTTCCGGGCTTCAGTGACCTTAACATTCAGGCTGGAGGTATGTTCCAAGGTGTAACTTTTCCAGGTAATTGGAGTGCCGTTGTGCTTTCATGACCATCCACACACTGCAATATATTTGTACTCTTTTTGAAGATTATTTTTTATCATTGTTTTATTTAAACTCATGCTGGGCTGAGTCATTCCAAATTTTGCAGTGCATGATCTTAACCTGAGATTTTAATGACATACTGATATCCCAAGAGGATTAAATGAGGTTGGAGGTGGAAAGGTCAGGGCTAGAGGTCCAGATATAGCTGACTACACAAGTTGTCCTCTGAGGTCTTGCCAGGTTCAGGGACTTAGGCTGTATCTGCTAGGTGAAGGGGACCAGGAAGCATTCCAAGCGCATGACTGTCCTAACGTTGTTGGCATGTTAGGTGCTAATTTTGTAGACAAAAGGAAGGATGGTGGAAATAGACATGGTGTGTTTCAGGAACAACTAGGAAATGGAATAGATATAACTGGTTTTAGGGTGAAACAGGCTACTGTCTATGTTTGGAAGGGCCTGGAGAGCTATTATAATAAAATATAAACAACTATGAAAATAACATTGTTGAGCACCTAGTCTCTGTTTGCTGTAAGACTGAATGCTTTGAATGAATTCTTAACAATCAAGTTTCATGGAAGCCTTTAAATTTGGTACAGTGTCCCTGTTTCACAGATAATAAAACTGAAGCTCAGAGTGGTCACAAAATCCATGACCACATAACCAGATTGTAGCACAACTCCTAAGGGCAAAAAGAAAAATGAGACATAATTGTTGTCTTCAGTGTGACATGTATGGAGTCTTCCTGTGAATGGCCAGCACCTATGAGTACATAAAGCATTTTTACATATGTTATTATCACTCCAGTTATCTCATAACACTGTTTGGTAGGTATAGATATCATTAGCTTACAAATGATGCAACTGAGACCTAGAGAATAAGCCAGTTTTGAGACAGCAGGTAGGTAACAAATTTGGATTACACAATAAATCTCACTTTAAAAAATATTGCAATTTCTCCTCTACAAGGACCGCTGGTGATCCCCTACCACTGTTCACACTGTTGTGTGTTCCACAGATGGGAGCAGAATGATGTAGATAAAGTTTTGATTCTGGAATCACTTAAGTTGGCATTCTATTTGTGCTGTGAGACATAGGATAAATTACTTAATCTCTCTAATCTGTTTTCTCATGCAAGAAATAGGAATAATAATTGCATCTTTTGCTATTTTTATGGTTCTGCAATAATAATTTTTAAAAGAAAATTTATGCAAAGTGCCTGGCACCTAGTAAAATTCAATAAATGCTAGTAATAATAGCAGTGGTTCAAAGAAATGGCATGCAATTAGCTATAGGAATACTAAAATATATAAAGTCACATTTTTTGGAGACAAATCATTTCTGATGGTAGAAGAAGAATCAAAGTGTGAGTAGGGAGTTAGTTTGATCCTGGAGATTATTTTCACTTAAGCTAACAGTAGAGTTTATATAAGAAAATTAAATTACTGGAAATGTACTTGAAAGAAGGCGAGTAGGCAGCCTCAGGTAACAGTTCTGATGAAAGTTACCTTGGTCCTGAGCAAGAGTGGTAGTTGAGGGAATGGAAAGGAGAAGATAGGTAGGCAGGAGGGGTGCAGAACATTTTTAAGAAAGCTCTTACCAGCATGTACAATATTTTGGATCCTTCTTTAACATCACTGGGTGAGTAGATAAGAAGCATAAAACTTAGGCTGCGGATTTAGCTCAGCAGCATAAGCGCCTGCCTGGCAAATGTGAGGTCATAAGTTCAATCCCCAGTACCAAAACAAAAGAAGTATAAACTTGTTTTCTACCTGGGCTAAGCCAAATATCTAATCCAGATGGTTTGCTACACTACAAAGACATACATTTTAGAATCAGGTACAAACAAATTGAAAGTTACATGTCGTTCTGATTACCTACATTTTGTTATTGTTTTTTGGCGTAAGATAACTGGAATGTATGAATTCACTTTTCTATATTTGTTATTCAGGCTGCATTCTGAGAGATGTTTATTCGCTGGCTCATATGCTCATTTATATTTGAATTCTCAGCTTGAAGCATTGTATCCATGGTTTGCTTTCCTTTTCATAATGCAGAAATAATATAAGATACAAAAATTTCAATCTCAGTTGACTTTTCATGATTATTTTTCTGGTAAGCTGAACTGACTCCAAGTGATTATCTTACAATTATTGCCAGTCGTGCTTCAAGTTCTTGTACCCTAGGTTTAATGGAAGTGGTTAGACTCTTCGTAATGAACTGAGTCTTCGTTCCATAATAACAGCTTTAAAATGTCTGTGATTGGAAACTAGCTAAAGTTCTTGAGACTGTGTGCTATCTTAGAGAAAGAAGAGAGAATTTTGGGTTGCTTCATCTTGTCTGATGTTCCTGGATGCCGTGCAGCTGGATGGCAGTTTTTCGGTGTTTATCCAGATTACAGCAAAGGCTGGCTTGGGTGGTCTGGTTGTAGGTGTATCTTTCTGATGTACTCCAGAAAAATATCAGAGGTTGAAATCAGCTCAGATCCAAGGTGAACAAGGACAATGACTTAAACCATAATGACTGAGATTTTACCTAATATGTCTCCAGTTGGCATTTGTTCAAATGAGTTCAATTGGTTGGCATTCTCATGTGTGTCTGGCAGTCAAAGCCTTTTAAGTGCTACTGCCTATGAACAGAGCCTGATTGGCCAGACAACAATAAAGTATGAACTGTCATAACAATTCTCATCCTTATACCTTATGTTTGTAAGCTTTTAAGTTTACTAAGTATAAGGCAGTGAATAATAATCTTACTGTGAGCAAGTATTATAAGGCTCAGTACTCAATCAGTGCCTCACTCAGTGATTACTCCCATAAAATCACAGCCCTCTGGATCTTGTTGAGCATTCAAAATGTCCTTAAAGTGCTAGAAACAGGCAAGTCTCTTTTTAAGCCTCCTACTTCATGTATGCCTCATGTGTGTGTAACTTACCTGAATGAATCCTTTAAATGAGCTGTTGATGTCCTATTAGCTACATTTTTTCTTCCCAAAGAAATTCATGTTCAGCTGCGGGGTAACTTACCGGTGTGAAATTTACAGATCGGCAAGCCATAAAAAACATTAATGCATAATACATAAACAAAATGCACACTCTCTTTGCAAAAAAATGGAAAAAGTAAAAAAGAAAGGAATTTTGTCTTTGTTTTCCACAGGGAGAAAGCATGAATCTTGCATTTTTATTTTTGATGCCTTTTTGACTTTAAATATATGAGATGACTATTAATGCCCATATTCACAGCAGGGGTAGAAGGGAAATGGCAGTAAATTGTAAAGCACATTTACATTATAACAAGACCCATGGAAGCATTGTAATTCACACAGTTATTTCAGCACCGGTTTGGACTCCCTCCAATTTAATTTTCTGAAGTTAGGCTGTGCAGCTGGGTCATTCCTGGTCTAATCTTGGAAATGTATCTCTTAAGGCTGTGGATCAGAATGCCAGTCTCCCAGCTGTCACCAAGGAGCATCATTTACAGCCACTGAGGTCCGAGGCCAAAGCATCAAAATCACTTTATGTGGACACAACAACCTAGCTGGCTTCATATATTCTGTCGCAAAAAGCAATAATCAATATTTTGTGTTTAATGATGTAGAGGTAAAATTAGTATAGATTTTATGTCTTCTAGTTTTCCAAATTATGCAAACATTACTAACCCTTTATTTAATGCCCTTATTACACTTTCATTTTTAAAAAAGGTATGGGAGGAATGGTGAGAAAACCTAGTGATATTTAGTTTAATGATTGAATAGTCAAAAGGATTAAAGGTAATTTTGGCTTTTAACTTTTGTTAAGTAGCCCTTGCCCTTGGGTTAGTATGGAATTATTCCCAACACACACATAAAAACTGATTTATGTGAGTGTCACAGGTTTTGTCACCCATAGCTATACAATGAAATAAATTGCAAATTGTGTACACATTTTAATATACCTTAAATGCTCTGCAATATTGCTGGGAATAAAATGACTAAGTGAAAGTCAGAAAAGTGAAGAGGTTACATTTAGAGATAAGTGCACTTTAGAGAAAAAGCAATTTTGAGACGATCTCTGATTTTAAACCTGTCTAAAGAGCATACCCTGTTTATTTATATGGTAGAAGTGGTAGGGATAGAAAAATAAATAAGAACAGTGTTTTATTATTGGGTAGGTCAAGGGGCCAATTGTAAAGTCACAGATATGAGCTTGCTTAATCTCTTAGCTGTATTCCATTGTTTTCAATGGGAGAAAAACTGTAGGATTAAGGTGGGCGCAGCCACAAAAAACCAGAATCCCATATCTACCATTATAGTTCTTGCCCAGGGTATTTTAGAACAGGCCTTACAACTCTAGGAAGAATGAATGGAAGGTATCAATTGGTCCTTCATCATGCCAGTATACCCAATATCCCATTGCCACTTCTAGCCCTGATTTCATTTGGAAGATTTTGGAATGTGGTATGTGTCTGGGTTGAAACTAAATAATTCAACTTGTGCAATGCAAAGTGGCTTAGCTTAAATTTTTAAAAAGGCCTAATAGTGTGATCTTATTATTTGGTGAGTGAAATTGTGCCATGAAACTGAGCCAAGAAACTGAATACAGGCCTTTGGATTTGGACAGCTTCTCCTATAAGGAGTCAGTGGTCAAATAGCCATGCTCTGTTAATATTAATTGAACTCATTAGATTATAGACAAAAGAATCATAAAGATAGGGCAAACAAAAGCAATTAGGATTCTTGAGACGTATTACACAGGATCCAGAAAGAAGATAGATAACTCATTTAAGAAGACAATTGAAAGAGTTAAAGAAGTGGCTATTTACATAGGTGTAGGAAAGATGTAAGGAAAACCACAGAGGATGGGGAGGTATCTGGGGCCATCATAGTTTGGATGGGGCAAGAGTAGGCAAAAGAGAAGTCAAATAGAATGGAAGCAAAGGAAAAGGAGAAATAAGGGGAAGAAAAGGGAGGAAGAGAAGCAAAGGTCTTAGACAAGAAAAAGCAGCAGCTATGAGAATATGGTAAGAACCCCTGTGTGGGAGTGGCTTATATTTCCTGTCAACCAATAGAAGCTGTGATCTTCATTTCCTGTCAACCTGTCCCCAGCAAAAGGAAGGAACAAAGAGAATAATTGCTCCAACTTCTCTTTTCTGACACCTCTGTCTGAGGCCATTGCCTCTGACTACTGAAATCCTCCCAGAAGTCACAAAAGAGCCTGTTTGATAAAGTCTAAAATTACAGGCTTGCCAGAATGAGAAGAGAATGGAGAAGAGTAAGGAGACTCTCTGTGGAGGTAAAGAATAATCAGTAGAGAATGTAAAACTTTTTGGAATTTGGGGGTCATTAGTCTGCTAAAGTTTATTTTTATCTTAGCCAGAACAACATGTTCAATTGATTTATTCAACAGATGTCTATTGAGAATTCCTTAAAGACTTAATTTTTGGATTGACACATCGGAAGGATAAGTTAGCATCCTTGACCTCCAGGAAATTGGGGAAACAGGTAGAGGAAATGGCAAATTTGGGATCGCTGAGGAAGCAGGGCAGATTTCTCAATCTTTTTGATGGGTTGAGAGAAATTGTGTGGAGGAGGGGTGTGTCAGGGTCTTCCTGAAGAAAAAGAAGATGAGCCAGTAGAAGAGAGAGCATTGTCATTGCACATCCAGTAAGAGAGCCTGTGAATTCTGGAAATGGGTGACAATTTATTAGATCAGACTTAGGGAAAGAGGGGGCAGGGGTGAAAGAGGGGCAAGGGTAACAGAGGTGGACCAGGGAGAGTCAAACTGGATCTTCCTGCACAGGATTTGGCTGAGAGGTTTGGAACTCATCCTGAAACAACAGGGAGCTACTGATGGTTTCCATAGAAAAGTGGTGCTGCAGATATAGACTCACTGACAAATAGGACTAGTGGGAAAAACTAAAGAGAGAAGAAACTGATTTGTTTGTATATGCTTTAAATGATATATTAAAACAAAATTTTCTCAAAGACGAAACTGCCAGTAAAGACAGGGTTAGCAAGTTGAACTCCTTACCCACCTCTGAGAAAATGAAGACATGGTTTGGAACTTCCAGGCCAATCAAATTGAAGAGTTTTGTATAGTTAGCTTAAATAACCAAATGATGAAATCAATCCTCCAAATTGTCAGCAGAACAGCTGTTCAGAAAGCTCTTGTTAGTCATTGACCTTATGTTTAATATGATTTCCTAGAACGTGGATAGCCAGATTGGATAAAGTACTGCACCGAAGTCCTCCCCACCCAGCAAGCTCCCTGCAAAAAGGAATCAAGCAGAGTGGCTGGCATAGTGTTTCCTTCTCTTCCTGTTCCCCAGACTCCCAGGGAAAAAGAAAAGAAGAAAGGACACCAGGGGTGCATCATAAAGGAGAAAGTACCAACATTACCAAGAGCTAAATGTCCTTACTAAGAGATGTATCATTAGTGCTTTAACACTCAGAGCTGTGCCACTAAGTGCTGTAAATATAATGCAGTGTGTAAGAAAGAAAAAATTTACAACCTAAAAATTCACTTCTGGTTTTCAAGAGTAATTACGATTTCTCATTCAGATTACTTGTTTTCTCTATAAAAGTGGCTTTAAGCTGGACCCTTTATATAACCCAGATTTATTAAGTATGTCATTGGAGGTAGCATGGACAGGATGAGATATATGGGGCAGGTAGATAGGATGGAGAAAAGGGGATGTGATAGATATGAAGACTTTCTTTTAGAAAAAGGAAACAGGGTTTATAGGGTAAAGAAGTTTTACTTTAAAAGTAAAATGCCATGTGCAAGACTGAAAAGTATATTCCATCTATTTATCATATATATCTCCATAACGATGTTTGCTTCCACTTACTGTTCAAAGTGCACATGTATTAAGAGAGTCAAATAAAAATAAAAACATTCACATATCATGTATGAGAGAAAGGAAAAATTGTACTAACAGTCTGGAAAGCATAATTATGGCAATTAAATATTTAATTTAGCTTAAGCTTCTGCCAAGCAAGACAAAAATAAATGACTTGTGTAAGACTTATGAGTTGTTATTGTTGATGAAAAGAAGTATACCAGTGTGTCAAAAGAGGCAAATGTTTCTTATTGCTAAATTCTAAAATGATTTTTTATTCCATTATATATAGGTTAGTTAGGTACAGTAGCATGATGGACAGTGTCTTATATGGCAGTATTATAGAGATGCAGAATTGTTCTTCATATGAGATATGTTTGACATAAAACCAGCATCCTTAAATAATAAAAAAGCATTGAAGACCATGACCACCCTTGCACATTAATCATTGGATTAAGTAATTGTAAAATATCTTTTTAAGAACAAAATATTCAAGCCATAGTTCAGTTCTGGACTTTTGTATTTTTATGGCTTATGAGAATTTTGTACTGTATTCAGCAAGTCTAAATTATGAGTCACATTCACTTCTCAGTTAGGAATTTTTTGATTAGTAAAAACAACCAGAAAATTAAACTAAGAATGCTTTAAATGAATGAGAAAATCTTTGGGTCACAAAACTGAAAAGTCCAAAGGACTGGGGATATAGCTCAGTGGCACAAACAGTGCCTGGCAAGTGAAAGGTTCTGAGTTTGATTCCTGGTCCAAAAACAAAAACAAACAAGCAAAAAACCCTGAAAAGTACATCAGTGCATAAATTTTAAGCTTTGGTTTGTCTATGCAAGCTTGATCCACAAACACACACTATCACCAGGCTCTGTTTTGCTTTACCTCGTCCACTGTACTGTGTTACCTTTTTTAGTTCAGTTAATGTTTCTCGCAGCAGCAAACAATTTTACCACAATTCTAGAGTTCTCCTTACTTCAAAATTGAAAGAAAGAAAACCCTAAGTTTTCCTTCAGATCCTAAAGCTTAAACACTGAACATTGGTTAAGCAACTACTATTAGCTGAGCACTATTGTAGGAGATGAGAATATAGTGACAGGTGAGTATGAAAAAAATCCTGCATCTGAGGAGTTTACCATTCAGTGAAAGGTTGCAAATAACTTAATACAAACATATATATTCAGGAGTCATGAAACCAGAAAAAAAGACAAAAAAAAAAAATAGAGAGCGCGGTAGTCATAGAGCAGGACATGTATGACATCTCATCGAACTTAGTCGAGAAAGGTTTCTTTCAGAAGAAGCAGACCCCTGATTGAGTTAGAGAAGAAGCTATGTGAGGAGATGGGCATGAGTGTTCTGAACAGAGGAAACAGCAAATATAAATGATCTGAGGAAGGGGTAAGCATGGTTGCTTATGAAATGCAATGCAAGCTATATGGCAAGAAGGGAGTGAGTTGAGTGGATGAGGATTGGTAAGAGAAGAGGTCATGGAGACAGGTGGGGGTTTGTATTATATAGGGTTCTGCAGACCATAGTGACAAATTTGGATTTTATTCCAAAAATCACTGGAGAGCTATGAACAGAAAAATGCGTGTCCTTGTTCCTATTTGTCTAAGCACAATGGATTCGTAAACTAGCAGACTGATCTTCTTACATGAAAAAAATGTGCAGGTGTTGGCAGATCAACACTGAGGCAGAAGTTCCATATTTTCAGTTGGATCTCAGTTACCTTTTTATTTTTATTTCTTTGGTTTTTTTTTTTTTTTGCAGTCTTCAAGATAGAACCTGGAACCTTGCACATGCTAGGCAAGTGATCTGTCCATGAGCTACATCTCCTACCCCCTAAGTGCCTTTTAGCCTTCTATTTTACTACCTTTAATGTGTGGTTTTCCTCTTTTTGTGCACAATGGCTTCTGCACTCTGTATCTCATTATTCCAACTTAAGTAGGAAGGACAGGGAAGCATAAGATTCAAAAGCCACTTTCTTGCTGAATCTGGTTTTTTTTTTTTTCTGTTTTTTTGTTAGTTTTCATTTTCTTTTGTTTTGTCTGTTTTGAGACAGAGCTTCCCTATGCAGTTCAGGCAGACCTTGAACTCATTTTGTAGCCCAGGCTGGCCTTGAACTCACAACAATCCTCCTGCCTCAGCCTCCTGAGTGCTGGGGTTACAGGTGTGTGCCACCATGCCCAGCAGTTTCTTTGTATCAGAAAAAAGAATAGTTTTTACAGAAGCTCCATTCAGTAGGCTTGCATAAATGTTCATATGAAAAGAAAAATGGATCCCAAGCCCTACCACTCAAAATATGCAAAAATTAATTCAAGACTGATCAAAGAATTACTGTACATTTAAGTAAGCTTTTGAATTTCTAGAAGAAAATAGATAGGAAACTATCTTTGCAACATTAGGATAGGCAAATATTCTTAGAATACTTAAAATACTAATAGCAAAATATAAAATAAAGCAGTAATTCTATTGCATCTAAATGGAAAACGTCTGCTTACCAAAAAATAGTGACATAGACAAAACTTTACCAGTGCACTTATCTGACAAAGAATTTTTATTTCAAGTATATAAGTAACATCTACAACTCAATAAACAAGACCCCCAATTAAAATCAAATAAAAAGATAATTAACATTATTAATTAACAGGGAAATGTACATTAAAATCAGAACAAGATACCATACATCCACTAGGATGATTAAAACTAAAAAACTGACAATATCAAAAGTTGATGAAGCAGGACGATATTTCTTGTACATGGTTCATTGGAATACAAAATGGTATAACTTCAGAAAACTGAGAGTTTCTTAAAACATTAAACAAATATCTGTACTATGGAACCAAATTTTTACTCCTAAGTATATACTAAAGAGAAATGAAAATATACATCTGCAAGGAGATTTGCATAAAAATGTCCATACAGCTTTATTCATACTCAGCAATATCTGAAAACAATTAGAATGTACATCAACAGGAGAATGGACAGATACATTCTGGTATAATTATACAATGAATCACTGTTTCAACCATGAATGAAAATAAACTACTCAGCTATGCAATGGCACAGGTGTATGTTAAAATATTATTTTGAGTAAATTAAATTAGAAAAGAATAAAAAATATGAAATTTTAAAGCAGACACAATCTAAAGGAATGAAAATTAGAACAGAACTGATGTTGGGAGAGGTGACTTAATTGTAAAAGGACACAAAGGAACATTCTGGAAGCAGAAGTGTTCTACATATCATTTTGGGCAGTGGTTCTATCAATGTATGCATTTAAAAAATCTCTTAATTTGATGTGTGCATTTTATGCTTTATAAAAAAAAATTTTTAAGTTGAGTTATTGAAACTTCACCCTGGCTGATCTAAGGAGAGGTAAATGGAAAGCAGGGAGAGATAGGTAGACAGTTCTCTCTGTTAGCTTAGATCAGACCAGAAAGTGATTAGATCTCAGATATATTTTGAAAATGGAGCAAATAAGAGTAAATAATTGATTGACCGTGGATAGTGAGAAGCAGAAAGGAGAAAACACTGACTAGAGATTTTAGTGTTGAATAACTAGGTGGATGGGAATGCCATTTGCTTAAATGAGGAAGAAGTAGTGAAGAAGTTTTGGTTAGGAGGTTATCAGCAGAGAAATAAACACCTCGGTTTTGAGTCTGAGGTGCTTGTCAGACATGCGCATGAAATGTCGGGTAGGCAGGTGGATGCAGAAGAGCAGAACAGGAAAAGGTCAAGTGCAAATATGAATTTAGACCAATGAGGCTGAATGGAATTCCCTAGAGAAGTGAGGATAGATAAGAGAATAGAAGAGGACAGAGACACAGGACAAATGGCTGGCATGTTTGCAGAGGAAATGAGTTTCTTTCTTTCTTTTTTTTTTTTTTAATTATTAGTGGGGAGGATTGGGAAGCAGCCATGAAGAACAAAGAGGGTCCATTCTCTTCTAGTCCATGTAGTATATAGCATGTTGGAAACACCTGGCCCCCTCCTAACAGGACTGCAGGAAAGAAGGTGAGCTCAGCGATTTGGCCATATTTGTCATCGGAAAATTCTCTGTATCCTACAGTGGACACAACTCTACAACCTTTTTCTAAACATTTCCTTCATCTTCTTGAGCCAACAAAAGTTTGACTGTCTACTGAAGTGCAAGGCATAATTCTGCTAGAACAAGATAATTAAGGGAGTATTTAAAGAAGTTGGAGAAAGAAAAATTTGCTGACAGCAGACTGTTAGCTGTGAAGAACCTTGTGGAAAAGTTGGAGGGACTGAGGAGAGGTGGGTGGTTGGTTTAAGTTCTGGTATGTACAGTTTAGTATGTGGTGAAAGAGATCATGTCATAGTGGATGAGAGTATATGGGAGGAGTTGTGTAGGTTATATGCAAATACTGCACTGTTTTATAGAAGGGACTTGAGCACTGATAGATTTTGGTATCCATAGGGATCCTGGAAGCAATCTCCCTCTAAATAGTATGACTGTAGTTCCAATCGTGTCTTCCTCTTTGGGTTGGTTACTCTAGCAGTTCCTAGTGCTGAGGAAAGGCTTCAGGAGTGACGGAATTCCAAGAAATAGAGTTCTGTGAGCCTTTGAATCTTCTGTGATTGATAATCCTGAGGACCAGCAGTCTCACTGGGAAACTGAGCCAAGTTCTATCACATTCCTATGGCCAGACCTAAGGATAGTTGCCTGAAAGAAATGCAGAGGAGGGGTGTGTATGCATGTGTGTGTGTGTGTGTGTGTGTGTGTGTATGTGTGTGTGTGTGCCTCTATGTGGACTAGAGGGAGGAAGTTACCAAGAGTGGATAGTTGCAGAATGACCAATCCTAGAACACATTCAATAGAGTCTCTTATCTAGCAACTAGCAAACAATATTGCTGACAGTAAATTTGAAAAGAGGATATGTGGATTCACATAAATATATCTGCCCTCTAGAAAAATAACAGGAAGCATTATCTTTAGTTATGAAAAAACACAGTTTAAGTGACAGTTTTATATTTCAATTAAATGAAGCATTAAACTGTATTATATGTTTACCAGATGAGATCAGACACATTCAGGGTGGAATGGCCATAGACTATTGTGTTTAAATACATAACCATTGCAAACTACAGACCTGTTAATACTGTGTAATCTTTTCGAACTCAAGACCAAACTCATGATGGAACTCATGACCTCATGCTTTCCAGGCAGGCACTTATGCCACTGAGCTAAATCCCTGGCCCTGGTGTGTTATCTTGACTTTGCTAATGATTAGCCTCAATAAATATTGTCAGAAGTGCATGATTTCAATTTGTAAGATGTTTCTTTTCTTTTTTACAGGAAGAACTGAAAAGATTGCAGAATCCTTTAAAGCAAGTTAATGATGGGAAATATTTGCTTGAAAAGTAAGTAAAAGTACTAAGGAAATTAAATAAGTTTCTAGGTTGAAAAACTCACACAAAAATTACTTGGCAAGGCAAAACCGATTAAGTACATGTAATAGTTTCTTAGAATGTCTTTGTGATCAGGGCCAAGAAGTGTGGCTCATTTAAAATACAGCTAGACAGGCTTGAGGCTAATTAAGTGATGATACACAAGCTCTACTGATTAATAGATTAGTACAACACTTAGATGCTTCCCATAACTTGATAGCGTGAAGACTTGAAAATTAATCCTGTCCTATCTTTGGCTTTTAAACAGGAACATTTATAGAGGGAAGCATAAAAATTGCAAAAAGTGCAAGGCTAACCCCAAACTAATACAATAAACATTCAAAATAACACGGTAAAATGAAAGAGCTTCAAAAAACAGTAAGAAAGAGATGAAATTGAGCAGAGATAAATGTACAGTAGTGTCTTCCACTTGTTTTTGAAGCAGGAATGTCCCATTTGAGGCCTGAGGATTGGATATACCTGTTACAATAAAAATATTTTAAAGGAAGTTTTGTTATTTATATACAGTAACTATACTATGCATTTTACATCCAAACAAAACAATTCTTCACTCAGCACAACCAAGGTAAACCAGTTATGTCCAACACATGGGTTACACCTGGATTAGAATACCTGAGAAATATATCCTGATTTCAGGTTGTGGTTAAACACTTAGAGGTTTACTTGCCATTAGCTTAGCTCATAATCTTTAGGGCTTCTAAAATATTAGTATAATATTGAACTGAGTAATAAACATGCATTTTCAATATAAGGGAAGGAAAGCATAACATTTATTGAGGATTTAGAAAGTACTCTGTACTGTTAATGTTGAAAGACATTTACTCATCAAATTCTGAATATGGTCTTTCATATGGGTGTTTTTTTTTTTTCATTTTATGGGTGAGGAAAGAGGCTCAGAGAGTTTTCAGTGACTTTTCCGAGTCTATGCAGCTCATGAGTGGTAAGGATGGCAATCAAACCCAGGTTTGGATACTTCTGGAACCCTTGATCTCAGCTCTTGGCAAAGTACTAGTATACTCTGTCTGGACCAGTGAACCCCAAGCAACTGTCATTTAAAAAGCACATTGACATCCCTGAAAGTACCAGAGGAAGTAAATTAAAACCGTGAGGGATCTAGAACCATGTGAAACTACTGCAAAGAACTGAGGATGTGTTGCTTGGAGAAAAATGTCTCTGAATGATCAAAATAACTTATTAAATGTTTGAATATTCCTGTAAACAAGAAACTAGAATGTTCTTCTTATTCTAGAAAATAGAACAAGGGTCAGTGAACAGGATATATAAGGAATGCCCTTGTGGTTCAGAAAAACACAATAGCTTTTGTAAGACTTCTGGCTCTCCCACAACAGAATGGACTTTTTTTGTTAATGAGTAAGCTGTCAGGTACCAGGAGTATCCAAGAAAAATGTACAGGAAAACTTTAATGTTGTTATAATATTTGTGAAAATGGAAAACCTTGGATTTGACTCCTCTTTCTTCCTTTCTCTAGTTTTGTAAGTTTTGACAAATTATTTAACCACCTTGCAGCCCAGATTCCTCATCTTCGAAAGGGAAGATGATGGTACTGATGCGGCAATCTTCTTGAGGGAAGACTGAGAGACAACCCGTGGTGACATGATGCTTTTAGTACTGGCTTCCTTCCTTCCCTATCTGGGATGTGTTTGGACCAGACAGCTTCCTAGGAAGACAGGTCCAACCCTTTGATCAAACAAAGTTTCTGGATAACCTGTGAATTCAACTTATCCTTGTTGTGCCTATTCTCATTAATATAAATAAACAAGAACAAAATAGTTCAGCCATTGTGGAAAGCATTATAGAGGTTCCTCAGAAATTTAAAGTAGAACTACCATATGATCCAGCAATCCCATTCCTGGGAATGTTCAAAGAAAATAAAAAGTCAGAGACATCTGGACTCCCATGTTCATTGTAGCACAACTCACAATAACCAAGAAATGGAATCAATCAAAGTGCTGATGAATGGATAAAGAAAATATGGTATATACATACAATGGAATACTATTCAGCCATAAAAAGAATGAAATCCTGTCATTTGCCATAGCATGGATGAAATGAGAACATGCTACATTAAGTAAAACAAGCCAGACACAGAAAGACAGATTCTGCATGAACTTGCTTATACAGTGAAGTCCAAAAAGTTAATCTCATAGAAGTTGAAAGTACAATGGAAGTCACTAGAAGTCAGGGAGCCAGTACTGGGCAGGGATGGGGATGGGTGGTCAGTGGGTTCCAATTATAGTTAGGAGCAAGAACTTCTGGTGTGCTATTGCACGGTAGAGTGACTACCAATAGCAGTAATTAAATCACATTCAAAAAGTCTAGAGGAAGATACATTGAAAGTTTTCATCATACAAAAGTGATAAATGAGACAAATACGTTTAACTTGCTTTAAATATCACCCAGTGTATAAATATCGAAACATCATATCATCCCATTAATACATACAATGTTTTTATGTAAAGACATAAATCTATTTTTAAAGTAAATTGAATTTAAATTAAAAGAAGAAAAAAATAGCTCAGTTCTTCCCAATCTCCCTCATTACTAGCTATCTGTAAACAGTAATAGCTGAAGAGTTTTTAGCAGATACCAGAAAGATTTTTCTTCATTCGTGTCATGGTGAAATTAGGTCCAGATCAGTGATTCTTCACCCTGGCTGCACTTAGAATTACCCAGGGAGCTCAATAAAAATGCTTTGGTTTAAGCCCCACCCCAGACAACACGAATCTGACTCTCTGGGGAGCAGCCCCGGAACCAGTGTATCTCAACAGCTCCCTTCAGGTGCTTGCAATGAGGGTCTGGGGTTAAAAAAATGGTGTGGATGCATTTTAGATTCCTTTCTGTTATTCAATAATTTCCTCATGTAGCTCGATTCTCGGAGGACGCACTGTCTCTGTGATGTTCAGCCCATTTATTTATTAGGCCTGGCTATGTCAGTTTTTCATTATTGATTTTAATGTAGGAAATGAAATCCAAAAGGCTTTTTTTTTCCTGCTAATTGACCAGAACTCTATATTAAACCGCTCATTGCAACCAATATGCAACTCTACCAGCAATCTGCTCTAAGGAAGAAAGAAATGTGAAAATTAATGGCATATGTGTGGGCTTCTGCCTCTACCTGCCTGCTCTTCCCCCTTCATTATCCAGAGACCCAAGAAAGCTTAACACTTGTGGAAATGATAAGTCTGTTTTGTGTGCTTATTTTTTTTCCAATCATGACTGAAGAATTCCAGGTATGGGAATTCTGTTCCCTCAAAGCACCCAGGTATGTAGAGAAACCTTCCCCTTCATGCTTATGTAGAACAGAGAGCGAGTAAGTAGAGGCCATCTGCCCTAACAACTATGCCTACTTGCATGGATTTCTAGAGATTTTCTTGTTCTGCTTCCCCGTAGGACTGTGTCCTTGAAAGCTGTCAGTTTTGATTGAAAAATTAGTGTACTCTGAGTGAGCAGATTAGGCATTTCATTGTAGCTGTAGCTGACTTAGGTGCTTATGTAAATCATCTGAGCTACTCGAAATGACCATAAGTTAAGTGATAGTGGTGTCATAGCAGTTGATCGGTTATTCCCCTTTGGAACATTACACTTATTGTGAATGCTCAACAGGGTTTTGTGGTAGACAATCAGTGTGAAGGGAGGGCAAGTTCCAGCTCCATACTATTGGACACCATATGTAGGGTCACTTGCAACTATTGAAATACACACCCATACACACACACACACACACACACACACACACACACACACACAAGCCTGGCATGTGCCCAGAAACAGAAGAGCGATTGGTAAGGAGGTTGCTTATCAATTAGGAGGCTGCTTATGACTCTATTTTTATGACAATCATTTATTAACTTAAGTACGACCTTAGGCTCACTGCCATTTTGTATAATTATTGAATCATGCTGCATCTCTGGTGGGACATGAATGCTTGCAAATCAGACATTCTACTGATTTTTAATCACTTTATTAACCACAGGCAATTTTTGATGGAATGAACTAGTGCTAACCAAATTAAACCAATAGGTATTTGTAGTTTATAGTTTCTTGAGGATGTATAAACTGTACCCTCAAATTAGTAAATTTGCTAATACAATTTTTTTCTTTGCTTTATGAAAAATTACCTTTGTTACTACATAGCTACTGATCCCACAAATATGTCTATTACCCAATTTGGTACTGTGTAGATAAGCGTGTTTAATTAACAGAATCTTATGGTACCCTTGTTATAAGGCTTTTGGTCCCACAGGACCACAGAATTACAGAAATGAGACTTCCCATATCCACCTACCCTGGATTAGGTCCCCATGTGTTTCCCTCTCTAATAATATCCATCACACAGTCGTTACCTGTTTAGTGTCCATCTACATTGTCAGATTGTAAGAGCAAGGACTGTGTCCACTGTTCTTACCATTTTATCTCCCATGCTTTGTGTCATTCCTGACACACAGATGATGTTAAATTTTTAGAACAAGTAAATAATGAAGAATTAATAATGAACTCTGAATATAGCTAGCCCAGAGTAAGTGGTAAATTTTTCCATTTCCACTCAACAATCAGTCTGAGAGAGCAAACACAAAGCTATATTGAGTTCATGGCACCACCTAGTGACTGATAGGAATTTATCTGGTCTTCCATGCTTTCCCTACTACTTGGCTATTCCTTGCTAAAGAGAAGTAGAAAGTATATTTTTGATCCTCAGGGATAATTCCTGGACAATTGTTTTCTTACCTTTTGGTTTTTCTTACTGCCTTCACAGTTCTGGTTCTCATTACTTGGCTAATGTCTTGGTTACTTTTCTATCGTTGCTGAAACAAAACACCTGATACCCAAAATTGGGGAAGGAAAGGTTTATTTAGCTTACAGGTTTTGGAAGTTTCAGGCCAAAATCAGTTGGCTCACAGGGTGGCATGGCACCAGGGCAACACTTTAAGGTAGCAGCTAGCAAAAGCAGCCACAGCAAAAGGGGGCGGGGTGAGCAAGCCTCTCTACCTCCCTTGTATTGTAAGCAGGCTGCTACAAACTCCCAACCCCCCTGGGTAGGTGTAGCACTCATACCACCTCTGTGCTATTCTCTTGCACAGGATGAGAATGTTTATAAAGTAAGAACCCAGAATCCTTGCTGAGTCTCTTAGTTAAACTTCTAAACTTCTCAAGTTGGCATAGTGTATCAACCATAACAGCTAATTTACATAGTCTTCTGAATAGCTTCCCTTCATTCTTCTTGCTCACTCCCACTGAAAGCCACTTTTAAATATTCTTTTTTTTTTTTTTTTGCGGCACCAGGGATTGAACTCACGACCTTGCACTTGCCAGGCAGGCGCTTAGACCACTGAGCTAGATCCCCAGCCCTGGTGTTTTTGAGACAGGGTCTCACTATGCCATTCAGGCTGGCCTTGAGCTCACTTTGTAGCCCAGGCTGGTCTTGAACTCACAATGATCCGCCTTTCTCAGCCTCCCGAGTGCTGGGATTACAGGCGTGAGCCACCACGCCCAGCTAAATATTCTTTCCATTGTATTCTCTTGAAGAAAAGTTTTTTTTCCATGCTGAATGTCATGATCCATTGATATTTTGTTAAACCAACTTGGTATGTCACCATAGGCCTTAAAAAGCCCTGAAAATTAAAAATTCAAATTATGTCATATATAATTGGGGACATATTATTTCTTAAAACTTTTGCTCCAAACACACCCATATGCATGCACACACACAATCACTTGCATGTGTATTGGAATGAATGTGAAATATATGGCTTCTGAAAACTGTAATTAATAAGACTAAGTATCATGAGCCTGATACCAAGAGCTTCCAGCTAGTATCTTGTAGTGAAAGAGCAGTGAGATGAGTTTCAGTATGGCTTCTTCTATACAGTGCCTTCAACTCCACAGAGCTTCTTATTTCTCAGGTGTATACCAGGGATATGATACCTAATTTATGGGTGTTTCAGTTAGAGTTGAATAAAATAATAAATGTAAAATATCTACATGAAGCTGGGTATGGTAGCACATGCCTGTAATCCCAGGGGGCAGGAGGCTCACAAGTTTGAGGCTAGCTAGAGCAACTCAGTGAGACCTATCTCAAAATTTAAAAACCAAAAGGGCTGGCATGTAGCCCACTGATAGAGTCCTCTTAGATTCAATCTGCAGTACCAAAAAAAAAATTAATCACAATCTATGCAAATGTTTTGTACACATTATGTAACCAATAACTGTTAGTGTTCTGTTTTCCAAACTTGTTTCCTTTTATGTTCTTACTCTTAACATCCATTTGTGTTAAATTGCTTGATTTATTTTCTAAATATAACCTTTGGTTTTTTCACCTATACTGTTTATTTTTTTCAGTATCTCAATATGTCTTCCTCATGCATATTACTTTTCACTCTCAATTTACCTACGTCTTGTCCATTCTTCAAAACTCAGACTAAGGCTCCTTCCCCTTGACCACTGCAGTACCCAGTGAGAGTCCAAGAAGCTCACTGGAAGCAGTGATCATGTGTCTAGAGTTCATGTTTTGTTTACAGCAGGGACTTGCAAACAACACATAGATAAAAGGTTCTATGGCAGTGACACCACGAGGATGAAGGAAGCCTTCTCGAGACACAACTTGATAGGTGGCCAGTGTCGTGGAGTGTGTAACACTTTCATGTTTTAACTCCTTCTAAAATGATCAACTAGTCTACTTCCCTTTTCTTTTCTAAAGAAAATTACTTTCATGCTTTAGCTATGAATGTTGAGTTGAGTGGTAGAGGTTAAAAGGCTACCAAAAAGAAAAGCAGTGTTTTCTCCCTAGAGTATAGTAATTTGTATATCACCCATTTTTAGGATTGTTTGATTAATTCAGATGAACGAAATTGAGTCTATGTTGCCTTGTCCAAAACATGAAAATTAATATTATTATTGCTATGAATGTTAACTTCCTAAACTGATCTTTATTGAGACATCCTTTCTGTTTCTAGTCACCAGCTGGCCATGGATATGGAGAATAATATTGAAAAATATCCCCTTAATCTACAACCCTTGGAATCAAAGGTGAAAATGTAAGTTCTTGTTTTTGAATTTCTGAACAAATCTAAAATTTTTGAGTACAGAATTTCACATTTCTTTAGTTCACATTTACATGCTGCACATTATTCCTCCTTGTTTTAAGCAGCAACAAACCTTCCTTGTGCTCACAGAACCATCGACTGGATAATACAGAGAGTTTTTGGATTGCATTTCTTCCACATGTTTTAGTTTTTCTGTTTCAGGCAAGTACAATATGATGCTGCAACTTTCACTGGCATCTTCTACTGTCTTCTTAGTAGCTTGGTTAATTCTACTTCAGAGCATCTTGGCTACTTACATCTCATGCCATCTCTGTATTACACACACACGCACACACACACACACACACACACACACAAATTTTTTTTTCATAACCATCTTCTTATTTCCACTCCAGTTCTAATTCTTGTCCAATTCCTTTGGGAAAAATTTTTCTTTCTTTCTCACTTACTATCCTTTTCTTTCATGCCCTCCCTCATTAATCCAAATGCAAATGACTGTTGCTTTAAAATAGTGTTAACAACACCTCAATATTAACAAAAATGAAGGAGTAAGATACACAAGGAGACAGCTTTATTATACAGCAAAATATTAACCTAGTTTTAAACTATTTCTAAGTAAAGATGTGGCTTACAGAATCTCCTTGGAAGCAGTCTCAAATTATTCCTTGGTAGTTTTTGTGATCTTTTCGCATTCTGATTCTCCTCTAGAGTGCAAAAGGGAATTTTCAGTAACGGTGTATATAATATCACATATACACAGGGCAAACACATATACACACTCTAAGAAGTTGATTTAACAGTTAAAAACATAAACATGCTGAAGCTTGGCCAGAATTGACCGTTTGCAAAATAAATAAATAAATAAATAAATAAGCCTAGCGATGAATCTTTTAAAAAAAAAAAGTCAACCTTAAAAAGGGCGTCTTGAAGTGTCTTACTTTGAAGAATAATACCATTATTGCTGGGTTAAGGGATTAAAATGAACTTTCACAGATATATAATATCCTGCTGAGTAGAAGCAAATATTAATATATACCTCTGCAAACCAGGTATGCATACCTGTAATTCCAGCACTTGGGAGGCTGAGGCAGGAGGATTGCCATGAATTTAAGACCAGCCAAGGCTATATAGCAAGGGCTTGTTTAAAAAAAAATGTAGGTATAGTTGGATATAGCTGTAGATATAGATATCTGCAAGTCTATGTGACCCTTAATCAATGCTAGTGAAAGTTGCAGCTTGCCCTTGCACAGAAGGAAACCTCTTAAGCCCAAACAGACAAGCTAGTCTCCTGCTAGGTAGCTCTGTGCCACACTTACTAATCAGAATAAATCCAGCTATCAAATCACTGTATGCAAGCATGTGTCAGCTTCATTATACAGGCGCTAGACTGCAAAAACAGACTTCCCTATCATCAGGAATTTTCTCATTGAGATAAGGTCTTGTTAAATGAAAAAACTCTGGGAAGGAAAGTTGGTTATGGAAAATTGGTGTTTAATTTGAATGCTGAAATTAAGTTAGGAAAACTCCTTAGTCTCTTTTCACTTTCTTCATTTCCAACGTATAGAGGCAGGGGGCAGGTGCCTTGAGGGAGGAGGATGCAGAGAAAAACTCCTTGAACCTTTATTTCCAGTCGACTCAGGGAATCTGGGAATCTATGATTTCATGTTTGCCGGTTTGATGGAGGAGTCTCAGCTCAGTGAGGTGCAAATGAATGGCTTTTATCTGGTCTAATAACTCTGTACCCCATTTCCACTCACTGGAGGGGGATGAGAGAGAAAAACTTCATCCTGCCCAATAATGGAATTTGAGTTCCATCAGAGAATTTACTCCAGTTCAGTGACTTTTGTCTAATCTGTTATTAAACCCCTAACTCCCTTGACAGGTTGAATATTTCCCCTCGACACACATGCAAGACCTTTCCTTTCCATTAGCTTGCCCCTCCCCTCCCCTCTTCTGTCTTTTCCTCTCCCCTTCCTTCCCCTCCTCATTTGCTGTTCTTTCCTCCTTCCTCGTCCCTTCTCCGCTAGAGTCAGTTCTCCCACTTTCCATGTGCTAGACACCAGGGCTGCCAGGGTCCTATCACTGACAATAGTTAGACTTCCAGGCAGTTCCTTTTAAATGGCTTTAAGCCTAGTGACTCTGGAGGAGGAGGTCGTTCTGTTTCCCTGAAGCTCCAACCCATATAGGCTGCACCCCTTCATTGTTTGGGCCGTGTCTTCGACTCCCTAGTTGTGCCTTTCCCTGGAAGACCTGGCATCCTCAGTGAGTGAGGTAACTCCCGACTGTTCTTCCCTAGGGAAGTTCTTCAGAGTCATAGGCATTGACATGAATGGGCTTTTATCCCATGTCCCAAGGTCACTCTCCAATGTCACAGGCTGTCTTAGGACCTTCTGATGTACGTTGGTGGATGCAGAGGAAAGTGAGGGTAACTATACCATAAAATCTGCACTCCTGAAGTCTCCCGTCCCTTTTCTGATGAAGAGAACACAGTGGATTTCATTGCGGGGTCTCAATGCAGGCCATGTCTGCAAGCCCTGAGCAGGGATGTGAGGACCTTGGCAGGCCTGGCTAGGAATGTAAAAGGTAAGGCAAGATGAGACCCATCCTCAGGTATGGGCTATTGCACTGTGTCTGTGTGAATAGGAGCCCTAGGACGGGCTGGGGTGGACAGGAAAGGCTCTCAATTAGTTCTTCATACTCAGACAACACAAAAAGAACTTAATAAGAAAGCGTAAGACTGTATATGACAATGAGAAGTATCAGCGTCAGGAAGGGCATGTTACCTGACTCATGAATATGACTGTTAAGAAGTAATTTTGAACTTTAGTCTTGGAGGATCAAAGGACTGTGCCAAAATGGCAAAATCAATCGGGGTCACACAGTTCAGTTATTAAAGAAAAAGATTTGGGAAAGTAAAAGATAGGCTCTCTGAAGATCAGGCAAAGGCAAATCACACAAGTTTTAGAAAGTTTAGTGAAAGCAAAACTAACAGTGAAAGCACCCAAGTGAGGGCTTTCCATGGAGCTCTGAGACTAAAAGTATGTGCTTGAGAACCAAGACTGGAGCAAGTTTGGGGAAAAAGTTGCATCATATATGGAGGTGTGGGGTGCCACCAGGAAGAAGGAGCAGATTCTAGTCCTATTAAGCTGCTGCCCTTCTCATCAGGGCCACGTTCTGAATGTTGTAGCAAGATCTCAAGCACATCCCAAGTGATAGTACAGACTATCACTTAGACGTCACTCACCACAGTGTTTTAACAGTACGCTAATTTTGTTATGCAACAAGAGACATATACAGTCAGTCCCTGGCTTACAATCATTCAAGTTGTGAACTTTCACAGATTTGGATGCAAACAAATTGTGCAAGTAGCTCCTGTGTCTGGTGGACATTGTCACAGTAATGCCACTGTGTACTTACTGTACATGTGATAGTGTACAGTATTTGTGTGTATGTTTGGGGTTTTTGTGCTTTACATTGTATATTTGTGTCAAAGGTATGTAAGACTCACTGTGTTGGACTTACAAATGAATCTGACTTGTGAATATTCTCTGAAATGAAACTTATTCATAAGTCAGGGACGTACTGTATTGAACACAGATCATCTTTTGAAATTCTACTCATTAAATATTTCAATTCTTTCTCTGATTTTTTATTAGTATGGCTGATTTTGTGATGAAACAGTGCTTAGATTTCATAATGGAAAGAGGGAGAGATTTTGGAGAAGGAAGACAACCCCTCACACAATTTCGATGATACAAATAAAGTCTTGTTAAATTGCATCTGCTTGAGCATAATGTCTAGCTACTTTACTCAAAAAGTTAGAAGACAGTATTAGAGAAGAGTGGTTAAGAGACTACTTTGAAATTTGAGCAATCTAGGTTCAAATTCCAGCTCTGCTCAGCACTGTGTAACACTGAATGCACCAGCAAGCTCTCTGGGCCTCAGTTGTATCCCCCTGTGAAATGACAACAGTAACTGTGTCTTATGGGATTACAGTGAGCCTTCAACTAGAAAATCCAAGAGCAACATTTAGCCTCGTGTTTGTTTTTTCATCCAAATGTATCTTTTCCAAATACAGTATATTTTTATGTCAACTTGCACTAACAAAAATAGTACCAGTAAGTATTCTCAGGAATCCAGAATATCATGTCAATGAATGATTTTTATATCTTATGTCTAACTACTTGGCACTATTTGATATGTCTTTTTCTTTTGTCAAATCACAAGAGAGAAACAAAATGTAATGGGGAGAGTGAAGATCTGTCCCGAGTGGTAGGTCTGATGATTAATTCCTCCATCTTGTTTCTTGAAACTTATTAAGAATTCCTAGTTGTGACAGAAACACAATTCAAACTAACTTACACATACAAAGGATTAATAGGATCATCTAATGGAAATACCCACATGCAAATACGTTTCCAATGCAGCTAGATTCAGGTGATGAAGCAAGGTCATCAGACATCTGTGTTTCTTACCATGTAAGCTCCGTTCTTAATAGGACTACTTCACTATCACATGGCTCTTCTAGTGTTGTGACGAAGTGGCCATTGATACCTTTAACTTACATCCTACCTACTGAAACTCTTATGAAGAAAGAAAGGAACTCTTTCCCAGTAGTCTCTGTAATAAGCCCCTGGACAGTCTTTCCCTGGCCTGGCTTGAGGTATGTGTGCTTCTGTATTGGTCAGTTTTGTGTCACTGTAACAAAATACTAAAAACAATCAATTTATGTAGAGGAAAAAGATTATTTTGATTTATAGTTTTAGAAGTTCTATACATGACCAACTGTCCTAGCAGAGCAAAATCACTTATATTACAAGCCAGGGAGCAGAGTAGAAGAGGAAAAGACTGGGGCTCATAACCCTTTCAAGAGTATGCCCCCAATGACTTAAGGACCTCTCATTAGGCCCTACTGCTTGAAGATCTTTCTGCCCTCTGGACCATACCTTTATACATGGGCCTGCAGGAGACATTTAACATCCAAACCATAGCAGTATTCCTGAATCAATCATTGCCCTCTGGTTGGCCATCCCAGGCACATGGGCCACCCTCTGTAGTAGTAAGTAGGATCTGCCTCATCCAAAGCTCACAGATGGAAAGTTGGTGGATCCCCAAAGGAAAATGGGTGCTGAAACACGACAAAGAAGGGAAAAATTAATATTGGGCAGGAAAAACTTACTATTGTAGTCAATAATGCCTTTCTTATAGTCCACTGATTGTAAAGAATGACTGAAAAATTGAAGAAAAAAATCTGTGTGCATACTTAGTATTGTTTTCTTAACTATTTGGATGTGATATTTGAGGTCCTCCTTTTTTTGTCTATCCTCTCTCTCTCTCTCTCTCTCTCTCTCTCTCTCTTTTTCTCTCTCTCTTCCTCTCTCTTAGGCAAGGTCTTGCTATGTATCCCTGCCTGGTCTCAAGCTTATAACAATCCTACTGGCTCAGCCTCCTGAGTGCTGGGGTTACAGACGTATGCCACTATGTACACATAACCATAATATCATGGCTCTAGCATTTAAAAAGATAGCAATTTAGGGTTACAGCATAATATGGTACAAATACTTATTATCTTAACCTCTGATACCCATTTAAGGACATCATTCAGCCTGTTTATCAGCCTTTAAAACTGTGATTATGAAGGACATATAATACATAAAAAGATTTATTATATTAAATTTTAAAAAGAATATGATATGTGCTTTCGATGAAGTAAAATTATTTCTAAATATATGGGCAATGACTGTAGTTAAATATTAAAAATAAAATAACTTGTATTATGGAGATCAGTGGACATAGCAATGTTTCTAACATATATTTTCAAAGTACTAAATAGTGTTACATTCTCTTCTCAATTGAAGATCTCCTTCTGCTAAGTGGAAAGAATGTTGTTTGCTTAATCTCTTCTTTAAGGAAAATTATTTTTTCACTTTCCAGATTCCATAAAACTAGGGGGGAAATGGTAATGCTTAAGAAAGTTCTTTGCAAAACTCAAGCTCAGTTTTGACCAGCATTGCTTGGTTCTTTAAAGGTGTAATGCTGCCCCCTGCTGTTCAACGAGTTAAATGTAGTACGCAATAAATGGCCACTATGGGTTCCTTATTTTTTCAATAACAACGGTGATTCTCTCTCTCTTTCTTTTTTTTAAGGATAGAGTAGAATGCCTTGAAATTTTGTAAACATGATTACAGTATATGTATTGTCAATATTTTCAAATTCTTAACTGCCTTTCAAATGTTACACCTTT
>RJWT010004410.1:0-33445 GCA_004365215.1 Cuniculus paca | reverse complement strand
TTTGGTTTGATCTGATGGGATTCCAAATTAGAAAGCTTAATAGATAATATTCTAAATGCAAATAGTATCTCATACAAAGAAGAGTTAAATAGCTTCATAGCAGGCAAGAGATATACATTAATAAAAGAAAAAGTTTATTTCTACTGAGATCCACAAAGAAACTGTGGATTAGCACTCATTCTGAAAATTTTGTTTAGATACAGATTACCGTATTTATTAAAAAAAATATATGGTGCAAGGTGTGAGGCACATGCCTGTAATTTCAGCACTTGAGTGGCTGAGGCAGGAAGACTGCTGTGAGGCCAGCTGGACTATGTAGTGAGTTCAGTGCCAGCCTGAATTACACAGTGATACCCTGTTTCAAAAAATCAAAACCAAACAAAGAAACAAACAAACAAAAAAATTAGCTTGATGTATAAATGTAGTAGTTACATTTTTCAAAGTAGAAGATAATCATCTACTTTGAACAGATAAATTCAGGACAACTTTTAAAAAAATGTTAGTGTCATATGCTTTACAGCAACACATTTACTATAGATTGCCTGCTTTGGTATTTGTAATGAGCATACCCAAGGAAAGTAATATGTTGATTAAGTGAGTTACACTGCTTATAGAGGGCAGGATGTGAGTGTGTAAAAGATGGCAGACCTTATTATAAAGGTCTGTGTATCAAGTATTCTAATTTAAAGCAGATCCTACTACATAAATTTTCAATTCTACCAGATTACAGTACATTTCATTGATAGTTATCAATGATCAATGTTTATTTTCTATCACTTACTTAAATGACTGCATTAAAGAAGGCACAAGTCAGCTGGGCGTGGTGGCTCACGTCTGTAATCCCAGCACTCGGGAGGCTGAGACAGGCGGATCGTTGTGAGTTCGAGACTAGCCTGGGCTACAAAGTGAGCTCAAGGTCAGCCTGAACGGCATAGTGAGACCCTGTCTCAAAAACAGGGCTGGGGATCTAGCTCAGCGGTCTAAGCGCCTACCCCGCAAGCACAAGGTCGTGAGTTCAATCCCTGGTGCTGCAAAAAAAAAAAAAAAAAAAAAAAGGCACAAGCCATTATAGTAACTTGTGTGGTTGGGTGATTAATTTTTGCAATGCTGGGCATGGAGCCTAACTAAGGCTTTGCATGTGCTAGGCAAGTGCTCTACCATTGAACTATATATCCAGCCTTTAATTACTTAATTTTAAACAAATTCAGAGGTTCTTTCTCTATCAGGTAGTCATATCTTCCATTTATTCATTCTACTCATTCATCTGTCATCAATTCCCTTCTATCGATTTCTCATTCATATATGCATCAGTCTACTAAAAATTTAGCTTTATGTGGCAAGTACCTAACGTATTCTTTTTTTTTTTTTACCTAATGTATTCTATGTAAAGATAAAATTGCCGATATGTAGATAAAATGCTCAGTCTATTTACCATGCTGTCAATTAAAATATGAGTTATTTCATACTGGTAAAAATGATCACCCTGTGCATAAACATTTTGCCTCCACTAGTTATACTATTACTAGGTAAATGTACACTGCTTTTAAAGGCTGTAGTAATAGTTCTTATTTCTTTTTCTATCAGGGGGACAAAAAATAGGATAAGAAAATCTTTATTAAGCTATTGTGAGATGAATTTCTGAATTTTGGTCTGATAACCAGAAGACCATCATTCAACTGAGCTAAGAACCAAAAAAGAAAAAAAAAAGTTAAGCATAAATATTTTATAGCATCCTGATGACTATTAAACAAAGCAAACTCTCTCCTCCCAATCAAAAAAGAAAAAGGAAAGAAAAAACCTAAAAATGTTTGCTCACGGTGAGGGCTTGCTTATTATGCATGCTGCCTATAAGCTTATGAATACATATTAAGCTAATCTGAAAGGGTTACAGTAGTTATGATATTTTAATTTTGTGTTTTTTTTTTTTTTGCTTTGTGATACATTTCAAATTATTAGAAGAATGAAGATAAATCATAGACTCATTACTACTGGGGGAGGGGATTTGCCTGTTATTATCATTAAAAAATCACAGTGTTAGAAAGTATTAAAAATGAAAAATAACCTAAAGGTTCCCTAAGTAATTTTAAAAATTGTTTTAGCATCTTGAAGCTAAGGTAGGCTAACCTAGGCAATGGGTTATTACATATTTCCATTTTGATGTATAGAAACAATAGTATATTAAATACAAAATTGTTAGGATTATGTGCCCTGTTTACAGAAAAATTATTAAATTGCAGCATAATATAAAGACACATACATTCACATTTAAGAAAGATGTTTTCATCCATTCAAAGTCACAGTGTAAATCATTCACAAAAAGCCTTGTCCTTATTTTTAACCTAAACATCTATTCCCTGGAAAATTAGAAAGTTAACCCTACCAGAAATTAGTCTTTACATGTATTATATAATCTTGACAGAACAAAAATTTAGCTAATCATAAATTAAGTTCCTTGTTTTTATTTGCTTCAAAAAGTACAGCCTCTAATACAGAGTTATATAACCACACTTCAGAAGCTTCTCTAAATCAAGCAACTCACAGCAACCCCTCTGCCTTCAGCAGTCACATGCGAGCGAATCATCCAAGGGACCTTATTTGCTCACTAGAAACTCTATGCAGGTTGCAAATATCAGTGTCTGAATTTACATTTTAAAAAGTACATCTTTCAGTGGTTTAATGAAAATATTTCCAAGGTATAGGATTAAATACAACTATTTACACATCTGTTCCCTTAAATATTTTTGGCCTGGATCACATATTCTTCCCACATTGTGATCGCTCTGCTTAGCAACTCAGTACTGTAACAGTTTGAAATACTATTTGGGAAGGGGGCTACTATTATACCATTATGCTCACCCCCACCCCAACAGTATGTTGAGAAATTACTTTAAAAATGGGATTATTCCGCTGTTTATGCTCTCAGAACCATAGTCATGTACAGACACCAAGTTACATAACCTTATAAATAAGCTGTGATATTTTAACGTTATACTGATTATATAGTAAACTTAAACTTATTGCTCCATTAGGGTTTAACTTGGAACACAGAATCCTAACCTGTTTATATTTCACTCTAGAATACAGAAATATTAACTAAGTATGCATGTTTTGGTTTTTAAAATTGATTTTTTTCTTTGTGCAAGATGGTAACAGAAACAAGGAAGAATTTCTGGGAACAAGTTTGTGCAGGGTGACAAAGTGCTCCTGAGGGTTTAGATGACGAGAGGAAAGCTTATCTGTGCTATGAATTTGTATACAATTTTCTAAGGCGACCTACTTCCCAAGAACTGCACCACAGTCATTTTGAGCATTACAGAAATAAATCATTCTCAGTAGTATCACCATTGCTACCACACCCAACCACATGTACAGGGCCATGAACAGACAGAACAATGCACTAGAATACAGCCGAAAGAACACGCACTTGGAATTCTATTGCTTGAACTTCACCAGCTTTTGGCTGGAGGGAAATACTCAGTTACATACAGGCCGCACTCTCCTGTTCTGCTCCATGAGACTAATCAACTTACTTCATAGTGTGACCAGGAATATTAAATTAATACCTGTTCTTAATAAAAACAGCAAACAGAAGGCCCACAAAAGAGGCACCATCATGCCCACACTCTCTCTCACAGCACTGAAAATGTGCCATCATCATTTTTATTATTTGAAATGGATTAGAAAGAGCAGTTTTTCCTTGGGGGCTCAGCAGTTTTCATTTTAATTCAGTCCTGATTTAATAATGTTCTAGGTGAAGAACTGTAAGTACAGAAATACAATAATGATTCCAATAATATAAAGGGCATTATGTTTCTTTCTTTGCAACTAAACAATATGAAATCATAAGCAAATATCACACATCAGGAGAATGCATTCTATATTCCTGAGCATGAAATGTGAAACCCGCCTATTTACCAAGCACATTTACGTTGCAGCTGCATTACCCGCATTGTTATCTACTGTATTAAAGAGCACTGCTGATCATTATACTGAAGATTTGCAGCTAAAAGGACAAATCTGGGATAGCATATAGGCAAAAGGCTTTTTGCTTTCTTCTATTTTTGTTATTTTGCTAGGATGAAGCTAAGGATTCTTTACAGAAACAATACTTTCCCTTTAGCTCTCACATGATAACCATGTTCAAAACCTTACTGATGCAAGTCACACTTGCCTCTCAGTTTTCCAAATATATCATCTTAGTTTGAAGAGATAGTTAAAAGCATCCTTAGAGTGTTCCTTCTACCTTGCCTGCATTAACTCCAAAATAGCTTCCTTTACAGCAGTTTTTTGAGAAGACAGCCACCATCAGTTCTCCACAGATATGAGTGAAAGTTGATGCCTTGCCATTTGATATGCAAGATACACAGGTTCAAAAAATGAAACTGCTCAAGAATTCAGAAAAGTTACCCATAGCCACTTTATATTTCATAGTGACAGAAGAAGTTCAAATGACTGCTTTAGAAACTTCAAATTTTTTCTGGCATGAAATTCTGCTTTCCAGGGAATTAAAAATTTGACAAATTTCTTTACTGGATGAATACATCCAATTTTTTTCACTGTGGAATCTTCCCAGTGAAAATCTGTAGTTGGTTTACTTGTTTAGCAGTTATATATACTAACAGCCTAGAACACTTTAAAGTCAGAAAACATATCACTAATATCCTATTTTATAAACTTTCTGTCTCTGAAAACAATTTATAAAGCTGATCCTGTTGGTGACTTTTTCTCTCGCTGTTGGGACAAAATACCTGACACCCAAAATTAAGGAAGGTAAGGTTTATTTAGCTCACAGTTTGTGGAGGTTTCACTGCATAATCACTTGGCTGTAAGACAGGGCGACTAATGGCAGTGGGACAGCAGTTCATAGAGGTGTCAGATACCAAAAGCAACAAGAGCAAAAAGGGCAAAAGGGAGGAGCAAACCCCTTTCCTTCCCTTATATACTATGCAGGTTACCTGCCCCAGGGCCAATGCCAGCACTAGACAACCAATCCCAAACTCTGGCCTGCACCTCCATGAATGCACAAGGTTTGTGGGTACATCCAGACACAAACCATAACACTGATCTAAAATGTAGTTTGAAAATAAAAAGATAATATATACAACATAAAAGGACAGAAAGAAAGAACTTGTAAAGTCTTAAGCATAATAATTAAAAAAAACTTTCAAGTAAGCTGAGAACAAGAAGAATTTGAAAAGAGGTCTATCTGGTGCTTACAGAACATCTTCAGCCTTGACAGATTAGAAACAGAGAACTATTTGTACTTTTAATAATTTATCACTTCTATCCTCTATAAATAGAAGGCAAAAGTAAATACTGATTGTACTTCTTCATGTTCTATGCTACATTTGAAATTTTACATTAAAACTGAATAAATAATAAGAGACAAGTCATAGTAAAACACATAAAAGAAAATTCATGGTTTGTGTTAGATACAGTGTGATACAGTGATACAGTACAGATACAGTGTGAGCAGAGAATATGGCAGCTGCTGCTTAAGCTAATTTACTTAAACTCTATTAATAATAGAGTAAGCTCCAGGCACAGGAAGATGATGGGGCATCCTGTGTCCTGCTTGCCAGAGCATTCCTTGGAATATCATGCTTTTGGTTCCAGAGGCTCAGAGGAGAAGGGATGGGAGCAAAGCTGGGTACATTTAGGTAAGAGAGATATACCATTATAACTCTGGAAAACACCATGAGAAGTTATTTTAAAAACTAGGGGTATTTGGTATGGCAGTGGGAGGACTCAGGAGAGGTGCACTGCAAGGGGGGTATACTCAGTCTTTTCTGATTGTAATGTCTGCTCTGTAGAGCAGGTGCTGACCCCAGTGTACAGAACTCACACATTAAAAGTTTTAAAAAATCTTCACTGTTTATCTTGTTATATAGTGAGTACCTTAGGACTGGAAAGTATTCCAATAACAGTTACATATTTATCTATGAAGGACTATCTAGATGGAACCCATGAACTGAACTGTAAGGGTAGAACAGTGGATAAAATCCAGACTGTATTTAAATCTTAGAATTAGGAAGTCCTACTGTTATTAACATATGTGTAAGTAAAATGTGGTGTAAGGTATTTTAGAAATACTCTCCGCCCCTGCTGCCCCCCTGAAGTCCTTATTGTAATAAAAATATCCAATTAGATATCCAGCCATTCAGTTTTAAATACTTTTTATGTATTCAAAGAGATTTGTTGAAATACAAATTTCTTTAGATGAAGCAGTAATATACATGAATTAGCTGTTGCTTATTGACAGAAAGATACGCATGAGATAGGTAGTAGAAATGAACAAAGGCAAACTGGGCATAACTTTTTAGTAGACAAAATAGAGGAAATGTGCCAATATTTCTCCATTACTCTCTTGGAGATCCAGTAAATGAATGAGATTTTAACTATCCCTTCTGTAGAGATGGCACCATTTTCCAAAGTGTCTGTGTCAATAAAACCTACAAACATTATAACTTATGTGATTATAACTTTGAAAGAGGTCACTAATGTAAAATATTCAGTATGTATGTATGTATGTATGGTACTAGGGATTACACTTGGGACCTTCACACTGAACTACATCCCTATCCCTTTTTTATTTTTTGAGATAAGGACTTGCTAAGTTGCCCCATATAGGCTGGAGTTTGTGATTCTTCTGCTTTAGTCTCCCAGAGTACTGGAATTATATATGTGCGCTATGACATCCACTTTAATATTTATGAAAATAATTTCTGTATAGTTTGCAGATATTGAACAAGATCACCAAATTTTAGAAGACTCAATGTCCAGTTTATCAAGCCACATGTTTATAAATAGTATAATTCTCTATCAATAAATACAAATTAACTTTTGGGTGCATTCTACTCAATAAATATGCTATTCTATTAGGTGTTTTCATTTAATAATATTAGCTAAACAAAGTTAACAGATTTAAGATAGATCATTAGAGCTTAAGATGTGACTTTAAATATCATCCTTAAAAATCCCATATATTTCTAATTTTTGATATCTTAAATTAAAGTCATATTTTCTGTTCCCTCAACTGCTTACTTCTTTTACTATCCTAGGGAACACTCCTGTTATCATTCTTCTCATTGTTCACAGAAAAACCTTACATTTGCTTGTCTGCTGTCCATGTCCCAAATGTTGATGAATTCTTTCACTACAGAAAAGTGCTCCATATACCTTTTTCTATCCCAGAGCTATTACTTTAGTTCATGCCCTAATTATCTTTCAGGTGCACTTCAATTTCTCATAATTAATATCTGTACTTTCCATCTCCTTTTTCATGACAGTTCTCTTACACCCTGATACATGAAAAATTTTCCTAATGCATACATCCTTATGAAGTAGCTCCCCACTTCAAAAACCTTCAGCAACTCACTATAAAACCATAAAAAGCTTAAACTAATTAATATAGCATGAAAATCTTCTATTATTTGATCTCAATCTATTAGCTTTATCTTTTAGTACTTCTTTTTATGGTCATCTTTCTTTAATTAATCTATTATACTGCCCATTATCTAAGGACACTCCATGGTTTCCAACTGCTGGAATGACCTTCCGATTTTTTCTACCATAATCTTACCTTTTATTTCCCAAGGTTTAGGTTTAAAGGTCTTTTCCTTAATATCTTATTTCTATTTTTTTTCTTTTCTTACATGAAACATATTTTCTCCCTTCCCATTTACTGCACTGTGCCCTACGTCATTGCTTGATTTTAAACATATCTTCCCCCCTACTTAGCATCAAGGACAGTGCACCGAAGGTGTCAACCAAGACTGCCCTAAAAATACCAAATAATCTGTAAATACATGCTAGTCTGATTATAGCATATCATCAGTCATAGAAGGATTTGGTCTAGCAGAATTCCATTAGTGTTAATTTTGCAACAAGGGTCATTTGTGAGTTGTTATATGTCCAGTGTTTTCATTTCTTCTAGGGCAGGTAACCACATCATACTGATTTCTTTGCATACATAAGACAAAAGTAACATAAAGGATTGTCTGGGTTAAGTGGGGCACAACTGGGAATCTGTCACAATTACAGCAACCTCTCTGAAATGTTCTGATGTAGAAAAAAGCAGGGAACCATCTCTCACCACCCTTACTATCTCTGGTGGATCAGGTGATGGCAGACGCTGTATCAACTTACTGCACGATGCTTTCCTTTTTCCTGTTATGAACACATTATGTCTGGGTGTCTATCAAGGAGTCCACTTCCTGAGGCTCGGGAATAATTCTTAAGTCAGTCATGGGGAAGCCATTCCATTTCTGGATATCTTGGAGTGATAAGAGACCCAATTTTGGTCAATGAAAGAAAATTTGCTAAAGAAGTGACTTCACTGTTGACAAGACACAGAAAAAAAATAGTCTTCTGTTGGGTCTGAAGGTTGTAATACTTAAAACCACGGTTCTTGTATTATAACTATTAAAGGGTGCACCATTTGGACATTGCTGAGATCCTGAGAGTTGAAAGGCAGAAAAAATGAAGCAGTACAGTTGACAGTTTCACATTACTAGGTCACTCTAACTTAGAGCTTATATTATGTGACAAAGACATTTTCCTTTTTCATTCAGCCAGGTGACCAGGAGGTTTCTTTTACTGTAGTTGAAGTCACCACGTAGGACTTTAGGCTGATGCGGAGACATCTTTGCAGGTATTAACCATCACCAGAGCTTTAGAAGAGAAGCAAATTATTTCCCTGTTGATTTGTTGATAGATCCTGAATCTGTAATGTTTTGTTTTGTTTTGTTTTGTTTAACAAGGGACTAAATAACAGTCATAATGCCTTTAAAACAGATTGTACATTTTTGTTATACCAATTTCCAAACATACAATGTTGGTATGTATCTTCTTCACCATTTCAAATGCTATATAACTGTATCTGTCAGGAAAATTCCCATCTTTACAATATTTAGCATTGAGAAGAAAGGATAGAAAAAAAGGAAGGAAGCATGCCTTACAGTTATAGTCTCTCTTTCCCTCAGTAGAGAAGCAGAAAGGTGACAACCCTCAGGCTCAACTTAGAAAATATTTTCATAAAAGACTACAATTGTCTCTTGCATTTATTAGAATTAAAGTTATTTAAAATATTTAGAATTATACTTTTATAGAACCAGAACAAAGCTCAGGAATAATTCAGTATAGCTGACTGAGCTAAGCAAAGATTGATCAGTTAATTATTTTCAAGTGCCTCAATTCTTAGATGAAGAAATTTAAAGCTACTGTTACAAGATCAGTGTTAGTTTTATACTCTGACATAATAAAAAGTTGAATTCTGACAGACATATTCACTGACAATGAAAAGGATATTTTCCTGGCAATGCTGTTCCAACTCTGTAATCAGTGAAGCTCTTGCTTGGATGAAAGTTGAAAATAAAAAGAAGATTTGCTCTCTCAAAAGTAATGATCTTATTGTCTTCATGTTTTTCACTGACAAAGGCCTGTAAGAATCAACTCATATGTTACATTTAAAAAACCCCTAAATGCCACCACAAGTAAATTATTTATAAAAAATCATGTTGTCTTCCTGAATAGTCTTATTAGTTAGTAATCCAGACCTGAAAACCCACAACTTTATATTTTTTAAACATTATTGTCATATCAAATTCTAAGTCAACAAGAGTGTCAAAGTGTACTTACTGAATCTAAAAATCTCACTAGCCACTTGCTAACCTCAAAGCACAAACAGAGGGTTAATGTTGCAGTTTAGGAATCAAGTAAAAACTTGGTATTATACAAAGCATTTGTCTGTATATATTAGTTCTCTTTATAAGTGAATTTTAAGACTTTTGATTTGGTCCCCCACCTAATGTGGCTCATAAAGTTACTTTTCAAAATCTAGTGTTATATTATATCTAGTTTTTGAAATTACAGTTATCCTATACATTTTATAATTTTATTCAAGCATGATATTCAGTGGCCACTCTATTATAATGTGCTTGTTTTTTTTCCTTCAATAAAAGGAAAAGGTCTGAAAAGTAACACCTGCAGATGTCCATATTTTATACATCATGTGTTTAGTCGGCCATATGAGCCTTTGGTTTCCAGCACCACCCTAACTCCCTGCCCCCAGCTTTGAGAGGACTTATTGTCATGCATATCAGCAGCACCACTCTTGGTAATTTAGAAATGTGAACTAAGGCTCAGAGTAAACAGTGTGCCTTTTGGTATTCAACATTGTTCCTACTGAAAAGGAGCATCATTTTGCTCTGTCTTCCACAAATAGTATTACTAATAAATGTGATTAGGGCATTTGTGTCATGTAGCCAATCTTACTGAATGGATAAGTACCTTCGTTCAACCATTAAAAACAAGAATCATAGGTACCACAGTAAAAACACATCAACAGTCATTTCAAACAGCACCAATATAAAGTAAATGGATTATAACTAACACATACTATATGCTAATTTTTGCAAGGAAAAAAAAGTTTGTATAAAATTTGCACGTGTTAATTACATTTTCTAAAACTTAGTGAAAACTGAGACTTTAATTCCAGAGAAGAGTCAGGCTCATGAAAAATACAAAACAGCACACAGGTATAATGACATCTATTGAAATGACAAGTTAGAGACCAGTAAAGAAGGGAGAAAAAAGGAATAAAGAAATCTATATGTTGTCAAAGTAATTTCTTTATGACAGCCTGATTATATAAGGAAAAGCAGTCAAAACAATTAAGATGTTTCCACAGCAATTTCCAAAATGGGTTCCATGCAGTTCTTTTGCCATTTACTTTAACCAAATGAAATGAAAATTACTAAATTTAAACAACAAACAAACTAACCAGACAAGTAAATGAGGCACTATGTTGAAGATTTTCATTATGCACTGGAGAGACTTCAGTGACATGTTTTGACAACCTGAAGTATGTTACAGGGCACTACACACTGAATAATAAAGTGCTGTTTAGAAGATCTGCATATGGATTCAAATCGATTGCCATTCTAAACATGTACAGCATTGGTGACTAAAACATCACATTTAGAGTAAAGAGCTTACCTGTGGAGCTGATAGCCAACCACATCTTTCTTCCAATCTATTCATATCCCTGTCAAAGTTATTTAGGAGTTTATATCGAAGAAGGTCATCATCCGTTAAATGAAACTGCCTTCTGGCATAATGGTAACTCTCATTGTTCCCTTTTCTTGGGAAGTCTAACCATTCGGGATGCCCGAATTCATTACCTGCATTAAAAAGGGTAAACATCAGCTATTAATATTATCACTTCTAATTAAGACAACTCCATAGTTATATGCTTTTTAATTTTTTTAAATCGGCTTTGTCTTGGTTACTTTTTCTTCGTTGCTGAGACAAACACCTGACACCCAAAATTAGGGAAGAAAAGGTTTATTTAGCTCACAGTTTCTGTGGATTTCAGTCCATAATCAGCTGGCTCCAAGGCAGGGTGGCATGGCACTGGGGCAACACTTCAAGGCAGCAGCCAGACCAAAAGAGAGAGAAAACAAGCCTCTTCTCTCCCCTCAAATTGTACACAGGCCACCGCCCCACCCCTACTTTCAGGGTGGGTGTAACACTCACAAAATGTCCTTGCCCTTCTTTGCACAGGATAAGGATATTTACAAAGTAAGAACCCTGGCTCCCTGCTGAGTCTCTCAGTTAAACTTCTCAAGTTGACACAATGTATTAACCATAAGAAGCTTATACTAAAATTTACTATAGTTTTACCCTGTGAATGATGTATAGGCCTGGTTCAAAAAGCATTTTCTAGTGTAGAAAGTACCACATTTGGATAATAAAGCCATAGCTCCAACTTTAGCTTGGTTGCTCTTTTCTTGTTGCATATCTCAGGTGTCTTATGCACAAACTGAAGGAGAATTGTATCTGCCATGATTATTTCATCTCTGAAACAATCTATGTGATGTCTGAGGAATTTCTGAAATCTCTACTTCTATAATCTCTGAAATCCATACAATGCCTTACAATTTCTAAGGGCTTTGTATGTATGTTATTTTTTTGATCCTCAGAGGAAATCTCCATTACAGTCCTTACACAGATGACAAATGCACAGCTCTGGCCAGCTAAGGGATTTGCCCAACCTCACATAGACAATACTAAGTGGAGATGCTACCATTAAAATTTACTTCTGATTAAAATCTGAAGTTTTTCCCCACCACATTGCATTAGGCAAACATGTTATCAATTTCAGGCATTACAGAAATTCCATCATTATTATGAATTTTCCCTGTTTCTTTTTCAGATATACTCATCACCATTAAATATGCATCTTTACTTTCAAATGTGTCTGCATGTGTGTGTATTAAATATGCTCATTTGAGTTTATGGATAGAAGATCTGGTTGGAAATTCATTTAAGTATTGTTTCTTTAGTTAATAATTAAGCCCATAAACACAATAAACTTTAAAAATAAAACAATAGTAAATACAATCTTTATTCTAATAACCAAACTTAGATGGGCTCTTACTGTTACCCTAAATTGGATTTCTAATACAAAGTTTTTTTCTGTAAAAGTTAAATTTTTAAAATTTATTTTCATGTATCACTGAAATGCTGCAATTTTCTAGGCCATATATTTCTCTGATGAGTGAAAAAGTACTAATGAGTGCATCCTACTTCAAAAAAACTAGTATATTAGTTTAATAGATAAAAACTAATAAACTGGAATATAATTCAAATGTAATTACTATACAGTTGCCTTAAATAGTGAACTCTGCTAGGAAACCCTGATATTTACATTCAACTCTTCAGGAGCATAGTATGAAATTAGAAAATAACGTCCAAATAGATAGTTCCATGGAAGTTTCATAAAAATTAAAATGCCTACAAATTTTTCTAAATATTAAAATTTTGGTCTAAATAACAATATTTCTTATGACGTTGTCCATAGCATTACAGAAGAGATGCAGATTTCAGACTCTGTGAGCCTACACTTATTTTTGGATGCTTTAAATTGACACAAGGCAATTTTTTTCTGCTCCATTTAAGAGTCCTGCCCAGGTCTAGAGCCTGATCACATAAGCCCGTAGTCTGCCCAGGGTATTTCTTGTTCCATCAATTATTCAATTGACACAATGATGACAGAATTGTAGCCAATATGTTCTTTACTATTCATTACAGCACAAGTACATGTCAAAGTATGAACCTGAATATTACTGAGATTTCAAGTAGTGGACAACTTAGCAAAGATTACAAATTTGATTAGGTAGTTAAATTATATTAACCTATAAGTAGAGTCAGGCCTTCTACAGGGAAAACTTTGTATTGCAGTATTTCTGGGTTAAATCCAGTATTAATAAGCAATTTTTTAGTGTTCTTCCTAGAGACAGAGTCACATCATATAATTCCAGAAGAAAGAGTAACAAATATTTAATGTCTGTTATTAGGTGTTAGGCATTATTGTAAGCCTGTCACATGAATTAACTTTTTCCACCCTCAACAACCCTATGAGGTAGATACTGTCACTGTCACACTCTTGAGACACAGAAAAGAGTTTGGATTGACCATAAAATAGGACTGGTGGTGAAGAAGAGCCTTGATAAACAGATGAAATTAAAATGAGCCTTATCAACTTTAAAGCTTCTGTTGTAAGCAGTAGGGAACCAAAAAATTCAAATGTGATAATTATTAAAATATCTGCTACAGTGTAGAAAAGGGACAGGATATTGCAAAACATTAAGTGTACAGCAATTTGTATAGAATTTAAGGCATAAGCATTGATGAGGTACAGTAGGAACGAGTTAAAAATATAGAATCAAATGGTATTTGACGTACATAACAAGATTTGAAGACTGATTGGAGGGAGAGAAGAAAGGATGTCTGGATGCAATATTGAAGTTTCAAGTTTAGGAGTCTGAATAATGACAACATTAACTGTGCTACAGGAAAATGGTGACAGAGAAAGTTTGGGTGAAGAGAAAATGAGTTCAATTTTAGGAATGCTAAATTTAAGACCTGAAGGATTTACAGGCATTCATGGATTTAAAGTAAGAGTGATAAAAATAAGCTACTCAAATTCATGAGAGAATTGCAGGTGAGAGCAAGAATAATTTGCAGAACCATGATAAGTGAAGATAATTACAGTCACCAGAAGAAATGGGCCACAGGCAGCATTCTAAGGAACTTCAGGCAGAAAGAAGAGCCGTGAGGGAAGACTGAGATGCAATGGTTAGCAGAGGAAGGGAGACATCAGAAGTGGCATTGAATGCTACCAAAAAGCAAAATAAAACAAAAACTCTCCAAAGCCATAAATAAAAATAAGAACCAGCTATGCTATCACCTCTGTGAAGTAGGAAAGACAGGGCACAATTATGCTTCTCAATCTATAATATATTCCAGAACCACTAAGGAGGTCTGTTAAAAATGTTTATTTCCAGTAACACTCATTCATTAATTCTGGTGGAGTCATTTGGGCTGGAATCTGTAACTTTACAAACTTCCCTGTAACATTCTGAAAGTAAGTGGGCTAACAAACTCACCCTGAAAAATACAAACGTAGATTTAAAAGTTCTTTATGTCTAAGTAAGGATAATTACACAACATGATACTCATGAATATACATTTCCAAATCGCCCAGATCCAAGTGTAAATTACCATGAAGCCACGTAAGAGTAACATGATTTTAGGTCATTTAAAACACCCAGTGTTCAGATTCGTCATCTACAAGATATGACAATAGGTTTCATAAAGTTCTTTTAAGATTCATGAGGCAGTTTAAGTGAGATGCTTAACATAGGATAGGGCAGCTTTACATTCTCAATGAGAATTTGTATGTTACACACTTTCACTCATCAATGATATGGAAGAAAGACCTAGAAGGCAGGAGATGTTAATGTTAAAATTTCTGGCTGCCATCATCTTGAGCTGCAATCTGGCCATCATTTATCTGCAGCAGATATACAAGTCACCAGGATAAATTCATATGATAGCTATTTAGGTCTTCTTCCCTTATTGCTTTATTTAAAAAACTACAATTCTACAGTGGGGAATTCATTTATATTTTTAATAATACAATCACATATCCTAAAGCCATGTATTAACATGTTTTGCATTATTTACTATTTTAGAACCTAAAGGACAGAATTGATTATGAAAACAATTTTGTTCAGATTCACATTGATAGAACAAATCAGACTACTAAGTTAGGTATCTTTCCTCCACCCTTGTGGAACCTTTATTATTCCCACATGTTTATGCTTCCAATCCTTCTGAACAAGCTCTCAAGAGCTAGTCATATTATAACTCACAGCGACTTAGATTTCATTTGAAAGTAACATTTTCTGCACTTTCTTAAAGGAGAATTTTGCTCAAACGAACATTCTGGGCACCTGATGACCTCACCATTTTCTAGAACTATCTCCCTAGCCCTCTTGAAAATACGAATGCAGGCCACAGCCCCTGTTCTTTGCCATCCTTTCCAACTGCTGCAGGTGGATTAATGAGGTGAAAACAACAAATGCTTCTTCCCCAGATAGTTTCGCTTGCTCTTAGTATCTTGCCTTGCCAGTACAATTTTCATTAGAATAGAACTGAATGGTCAGTTTGACCCAAACTATTAGAAGGTGTTAGTAAACCATCCTATAATCTGATTTAAAGCTAAATGCCTATACTCCAGAAATGCACACACCAACACACAACACGCACAATTTATACTCTGATGGTTCATGAAAACCATCAAGCAAAAATTCTAATGTGAAATTACATTATCACTTATTTCTAACATTCTAGCATGGAAAGTCACAGTTTTATAATGTGCTGCATAAATAAATGTGATGGATTGAAGTCTGTATCACCCTCAAATTCCTATGTTGAAACTCAAAGTCCTAATGTGAAGGCACTCATGGTGGTGGTGGGGTGGTGTGGGAAGTGAGAAGATGATGAGGGCAGAGTCATGACGACAAGGATCAGTGTTCCTATAAAAGACACAGAAAGCTTTCTTAGTACGGCTGCCATGGAAGAAATAGCAAGATGCCAACCATTTATGAACCAGAAAGCAAATCCTCACTAGACAGCATATCTGCCAGTACCTTAACGTTGGACTTTCCAGGCTACAGATTATGAAGAAAGATTGTGGTTTAAGCCACTCAGCCTATGGCTGTTTGTTATAGTAGCCTGATCAAACTAAAAAATAAAGGTTGAAAAGAAGCATGATTAAAACTAAATGAGGTAAGACTAAATTAGTAGAACAGTAAAAGATATATAGTATCTACACAAAAAATGATGCCTACCATTATAATTTTTAAAATATTTATTATGTAATAAATATAGCAACAGATACACTATATTTAAAACCACAATTAGGTACTTGTATTACAATCTGAAACCTTACAAAATAATTTTTTTCTGTTTGGTAAATGTTTATTTCCACTGATACCTACATTTAGCTATATACACACACATATCATATATATATATATATATATATATCTACCTTCAACTTGTTTTTGAACAAAGATAGACTCATATACTCATCTTGATTTTTAATGTCACAATTTTCTATGTCAAAAAGTATATATCTACATGGAAGCATTCTAATGTGTGCATATAATGAAATTTTATTCAACAAATCACCTCAAGTTAGACATTTGCCCTTTTCTCATACTCCAATATTGTTTAAAAATAATCAGTGTTGTAGTTTTACCTTTGGAAATTTGTCTGTTATTTCTCCAACATACACTGAATAAGTATAATACCTGCTGAAAAGGTAAACAGCATTTATGGTTCTAAAATCTCTCAAGTTTTGAACACTTCTAATTATTTGAAGATATAGGTATAAATTATCAAATTAGTCCTGAAAACATTGTTAAAACACACATATTATACTCTTTAATGTATATGCTTAGAATTATAGTTTAAAAGTATTCTCTATTATTCAAATTTAAAACTTCCTTTTCATGTTCTCTAAGATACATAAAATTTAAATATCAATTAATTTTTTAACATATCTAAATAATTCATAACAAGAAAAGTCATTTTGTGATGTCAAATGGAGTACTTGGAATAATGTAACAACAAGTTAAAAGCTGAAAAAATATTTAGTGTCACAATCCAATTTATGTTTTTGAATGTATTTTAACTTCTAGTTCATTTATCTTTTTAAAATATAAGTTCAGTTCTAAGAACACCCTAGTAACTATACTTACATAATATGTCATAAGAAATTTCTAAGTTATATAACAGTTTTTTCTCAAGTTTATGTTTCATTAAAGAATTATTTATTAATTTCCATTAGGTTCATTTAGATGTTTTATTGAAAATCTTTCCCTGGAGAGCAACACCGAAAGATACACAAAGTGGCATACAACTCACCATCAAAAAGATAAAAAAATTCTATCGGTGACTGTAGATAAAACATTCTATAGGGTAGGTTTTGAATGTTATCTCTGCTGTAAATGAGCTGACAAGGGACAAATTAAGTTTAATGTGGACAAATGCAATATTAAATTTCATTTTTGGTTCAAACCTATAAACACAAGCATAAAATAAATGCAAGCAAATCACAGAAAGACTTTCAAAGTGACCTTGGGATAATAGTGAACAATTTTGAAGCTGAACAGAGAAACTGCAGAATGCTTTTGAGTATCTTACAGTAACTCACAGCTCACAGACCTAACGAAGAAAAATACTGTCATTAAAAGAAGTTAAAAATGTTCTTCTCAGCTATGGTCTACAAATTACTTAGAAAATGTGGCAGTACTTGAGACAGTACAGTGAAATATAGCTACCCAAATGAGCTTATAACTAAGGGCTGCTGTATATAAAAATGGATCACAAATCTAAATTTATTCAGGTGATGGCCAAGAAGGTAATTTGTCAGTTTTTAGTTCAGATGATTTGATGAACTGGGAGCAACATGATCTGAATCAACATTTGAATTTAACAAAATTAAAAACTGTTTCTATATTATATATGAATTTGTCATATACATGTTTATACATATATGTATGTATATGTTCCTTAATAAGTACATCATAACCTAGTGTTAGTGCATCCCTAGTGGTTGTCTGGCACCTTATGGAAAATGTCACATGTATATTTATATATGCATATTTCTAAGGTAAAAATGTTTTTGTCAGATACTCTAAGTTTCTAAAGCTAAATGCTTTTGTGAAAGAACTATTTATAGTATTAGAATGGAGCTAGAAGAATGCATCACAAGTAGAAATTTTTAAGCAATACAGAAAACTAAAACAATATCAGGGAACTTTGAAGGAAGCTGTTTTAAAACCTGTGTCGGCTTTATTCAACAGTTAAGAGGCTTAGAAAAGTCGTATTTGAACAACTGTAGCACGTAGAGGCAATGACTGTGATACTTGAGAACAATACTTCTGAGCCCAAAACAAGCATTCCAAGAAACCAGTCACTAACCATTAAAGCATGATCTTTCCTCTCATTAAATTATAATTGTGATCAGTAATGTAATACATCAAATGTTACTCGATTCAAAATGAAGGGAAGATAGCAATGTTTGAGCTGTCACTTGGGACACTGTTTAAGAAAACTCACAGTACATGTTATGATTCATTGCATTCAGTATGGTAGCAGACCTGAGTGCTTCCAGAAATGAGAGGGCTAAAAGCTCTGGCTAAATAGCTTTAAAAGAAAATCAGGGAAGCAGCTGTGACTAACCCTGCTATAGTCGATTAATGATTGCAGAAAATCCTACTAAGTTTCTTCTCTCCCTCTGTTTCTTCTGTACACATTTCCATTCATGTTAGTTAATTGTGAAAAACCTCTGAGCACAAAATTCCTTCTGGAATTCCTTTCCCTGTAATTAATTTCTTTTTTTCCTGTTTGATGTAAAGTTCCAAACTATAAGTTGACAAGAAGCCAGCTGGTACATTGATGAAATTCAAGACAATATCACTCATGAAAAAGCTTCAGTTCTGTTAGCTGAACATTTTGATTAGCAGGTTTGTGTATTTTGTTTCTCTAAACTGTAATGCATACTAATTTTACCTAGGAATTAATTAAAGTCTATCACAGCCTCCATGCTGTGGACATTATGCCATTCTCTGTTGTTTCCAAGTTTATGTATATATGAAAATAAGATATAGTGCTAATGAGAATAAACTTCAGCTCCTATTCTGTTCAACTATACTGAACTAACTTTTAAAATGAACTATTTTAAAAATCAGATCTTACAGTGATTTCTTAACCACTGAAATGGTAGAACACAGCATAATTTTCCAAATCAGGGCCTGTGAATTTCTTTTTTAGAAAAATAAACTTACAATCACCATCTTCCTTTTTTGATACTGATTGGTACTATTATGGACAGGGCCATATTTAATGTTTCCAGAGCAAGCCTCCAGATACTATAGCTACAACAGGAATCCAAATTTTTTTTTTGTTTTTTGTTTTTTAAATTTTTATTAGTACATGTTTGCAGCAGATGAAGTTTACACTCATCTTGAGTAGCTACACACACCATAATACAGTTTGATTCCTTCTTAAAAATCCACTTCTCCTTCCCTTCCCACCTCCCTTCCTCCCTCCATCTCTAAATCCCCTTTCTCCATTTTCATTGTTATTCTTAGCTCATATTTATGAACTACAATGTTTACACCTCACCGTGGTTCTTTGGGTCCTGTGCGTGGCATATCTTAATTTGTCTTACTTCTCTTCTCCTTCCTCTTTTCTGTCACCATAGCTCTCCTGAAATCTCCTGCAAGAGATCTACCCCCTTGTTTCCTTTCTCCCATCCTTTATCGTGCTGTTTGTACTTTGCCTTACTCAAATGAGAGACACCATGTGATATTTAAACTTATATGTGTGATTTACTTCACTTAACATTTTATTTTCCAGGTGCATGCATTTTCCTATGAATGTTTCAAGTTTAACATTTTTTATAGCCAAATAGTATTCTCTTACCTATAGACACATTTTCTTATATATTTGTCTGTTGAAACATAGGCTGCTTTCAAGATTTAGCTACTATGAATTGTGGTGTTGTAAACTTTGGTATGCCTGTATCACTTGTAATATGAGGTCTTTAGCTCTTTGGGGAAGACACCTAGGAAGGGAATACCTGTGTCATATGGAACTTCAAATTTTAGTCTTTGAGGAATCTCCATACTGATTTCCATAATGGTTGCACTAGTTTACATTTCCACCAACAAATTAGGTGGGTTCCTTTTCATAGCAATGATGCCAGCATTTTTTTTTTTGTACAAGGAATCGAACTCATGACCTTGTGCTTGCCAGCAGGCTCTGTGCCGCTGAGCTGTATCTCCAGCAGCATCTGTTATTCTTTGACTTCTTGATGCTTGCCATTCTTTTTGGTGTAAGAACATTTACTGTTGTTTTAATGCATATTTCTGTAATGGCCAGAAATGTTGAACATTTTTCATACTTTTTTTCATTTCTACTACTTCGAAGAAGAGTCTCTTCATTTCACTTGTCCAATTCTTAATTGGCTCTTTTATTTTAGGTGATCTTAATTTTAAGTTCTTTACATATTCCAGATATTAGTCCTATTTCTGAAGAACAGTTGGCAATTTTTTCCCCTTTCTGTACTCTACCAAATATTTGTTTACAAATGGTAAATGTCTACCATAATTTCTTTTGAGGCACAGAAGCAAACTGTCTGTCTGTCTGTCTGTCTTCCAGAAGATGATAAAGAGTGACTTGCCACATAAGCCAAGCAGAACAGAATTTAACATTGCTCGGTAGAACACAGATTTACACAGTGTCCCTGCTACACACACACACACACACACACACACACACACACACACACAGAGTTGGCTCTTTATAACCATGGGTTTCTCATCTATAGATGCAACCAACTACAAAATGAAATATTTGAAAAAACAAATTCCAGAAAGTTGCAAAAAAAACACAGAAGTTGAGCTTTGCATATGTGGACCGCTATGCCAAATCCACTCAGCAGAAGAGATGCGCAGGTACAGGCTGCTGTAGCTGCCTGCTGTTTCACAGTTTCCCTCAGTTTGCTGCCAGCACTTACTCTGAAAGTATTGTTGACTTTGTCTCTCATCTTTTTTCATTCCTGTACTATGTAGTTCGGTCTATAACCCTTGTCTCTGTACTGAACATGTGAACTTTTCCCTTCATCATATTTCCCTAAACAATATAGTATAACAACTATTCATGCAGTCTTATTTGGTATTAAACATTATAAGTGACATGCATGATTCGAAGGATATGGGAAGGTATGTACAGTTTATATGCAAGTACTACATTACTTTATATGAGAGACTTAAACATCCTTGGATTTGTGGGTATAGCTGTTACCAACTTTGCAGATTAACATAGTTAACATACATTAGCATGATGTCCCTTATCAAAGGGGTCATACCTACAGGGGAAAGAAACAAGATTTAACAACTGTAAGAAAAGACATGTATTTAACCTGGAGGTGTAGGAAAGAAGACTCCAAAAGAGTCTTAAAATATCATTTATAGTTAAATAGTAGGGGAAAAAGGCAGAATACTTCTGTTTATAGCCAGAAAGAAAAAAATGCAAAGGCTCAAGAGACACAAGGGTGAAAGAACACAGCTCTTGAATGATGTCAATACAAAGAGAGAGGAGGAATAGTCATTTTTAAGCACTGACCTTGGAAATTTACACTACAACTTTTGGTATTAAGAAACAGACACACTCACATGCACGCACACACACTCACACACACTTTGTGGATTAGACACATGCATGGTCTTGAGAAATATACAGGGAAATTGACATTATGTGAATGAATGAAATTGCCTGAGGAAAAAATGTAGGTTAAGAACAACAGGAAAGTGCATAATGAGACAAAAGCTGAGAAAACATTTCCAGGAGGGAACAGTCTAGGAAGGACTCTGAGGTAAAAGGCAGAGAGACACAAGAAAAATCATGGAGGGTGGGAAAAGGAAGATTGAACCCATGGAAGAGTGCTTCCCAGAAGAAACAAGTTCTGGCGAGTTGAATTAAAATCTAAAATACTGAAGTAGATTAGAGAACACGAAGACAACCAGGCTTGGTGATGCACGCCTGTAAACCCAGCACTCAAGAGGCTGAAGCAGGAAAACTGCTGTGAGTTCAAGGCCAGCCTAGGCTACATAGTGAGTTCAAGGGAGCCTGGACTATAGAGCAAGACCTTATCTCAGACAAAACTAAACAAACCAAACCAAACCAAACCAAACCAAACCAAATGAAGACATCAATAAATGGAAAGGAAGCAATAGCAGAGATGTCTGAGTACAAAGTCAAATAATTAAACGCTGTTTCAAGACTAATATATGCTTAATTTTCCTGCTTATTTATTCTAGGATATTTGCAGGAGTATTTAACAAAATACCTGAGTAAAATGTTCATTAACTACAGTGATATATTCATAAACACATGTACTCTATTTTAATACATTAAAGAAACTAGTGAACTACAAGTTTTCCCTAATATCTTTACAACAAATGTACAAAAATTTTGAGTATGATACATGGCGAGTTGAATTAAAACCTAAAATCCTGAAGTAGATTAGAGAACATGAAGACAACCAGGCTTGGTGGTGGTTGTACTTCGCCTCCAGATAAGGGAGATGATGGCATGAGAAAAATGTTACATCTGCTCTCTTGTCTCATTTAATAATATGGCCTGACTAGTTTCCATGTCTCCCATGCTAGGATAGGAATCTGGGACCAGGAATTTCCTGCTGAATGTTGGAATGATGGTAGCAGGTTTGGTCCATTCCCTCCTGCTCCTGGTTTTGCATGCCTCCTCCTTATAAATTAGGCATTGAAGACTCTTAGCAACAGCAAAGTGAGATATGGGTGACTGAGAAACAATTTTCGGCTTACGTTGTTTGGACTTGGCCAAATCTATCAATCAGATACAGGACAATGAATGAAATGCTTAGGTCAAGTGTTTGGATAGACCATCAAAACATAACAAACAAAAAACAGTTTACCACAGATGCCCCTAGGTACAAAATCAGGCTTTCTATTACATAAAGATGTAGTAGAATGAGTATAGAAACATTGATTAACAAATCTTATTTGAAATGTCAAAGACTTAGAATTTTTATATTGAGGGGAATTATATGAGGTATGATCAAAATATACAGTGAATGTTAAAATTTAAAAATTCTTATAGTGAGACATATTGCAAAATATTTCTCACTTCAAATACATTTATCCAATTGGAAAATGTTTTAAATAAATAAAATATACTCAAACAGTGTTGAAATAAAAGTAATTACTTCTCAAGGGTCTCCAATATACATAGATTATCATGTTAAAATTAGCAATTATTTTAAATAATCTTCATAAAAACCTTTGATTCAAGAAGAAGCAATAGTCTTATTTTCAGACAGCAAATTGGTAAATAATACAACTTTCTAAAGGCAAGCATGTATAAAGCTCTAAGACTAGCATTGAAACTTAGATGCAGGTATTCTTCCCATTATATCCAATTCTAGGTACGTGATTCAAACAATATGAAGCGGAAACCTATGAATGTGCAGTCCCTACGAAAGTTAGGGAAGAGCTACAGAAAGACGGGTTAGAGTTTATTTCTAACTCCACTATCAAGCGTACAAGGAGAATACATTTATTATCGACTGCACTTTCTTTGTTCCTGGCATGTTCTGCTACTTTTGCTGTTACTACTACAGGTCATAGCTCTTCAGTTTCCAAGGGCCTTTTATAAACTCCTGCAGAAAGGCTTTGGCGCTGCAGTTGTTCATCCACTTGCACTGAATATTTTTCTTTACTAAAGTGATTGCTCAAATAGCATGATACTGTGTTTTGTGTGTCCATGTAAACAGTATGATACTGAGTTTTGTTTTCATATAGCCTTATATTTTCATCTACTATCTCTATTAATATGTCATTAATATAATGCACATTCAAAGATTTACTAAATGTTAAGGAAAAATAAATATGTCTGCTTCTTTTAGCAGTCTATCTATTCTTCGTAGACAGCAACTGTTTTACTTTTAGAATATCCAGTTTGAAGCACAAGGAGTCAATAAAGAAAATGTCTACCAACATTTCCTTATTGATTACAAAATTGGTTTTTATGAGGGCAATAAGAAAAAAACTCAGAAAGTTCAATGGAGTAGAAAGGGGTCCACAAAGAGGAGCACAATTATACCATTTTAAAGGGGAAGATGCCGACCAGGAGAGAGATGAATCATTTCGATTGTGTATTTCTCAGAGACCAGGTTTTCTCTTTTAAGTGCCATGTCAAGAAACAAAAGAATTCAGAAAATTCATGTGGCTGTGTATACTTTGAGCTACATGACATTTTGGCACATTTTTAATTCAAAGTAAATTGTAAAAGTATAACAAAACTAAGAATAATTCAAATGCATAAGAATTGAGACTAATATTTTATGCAAATAATGTGCGAAGAATTAGTTTTATTTGTTGGCAGTTCTAGGTATTGAACTCAGAACTTTCACTCTGAGCTACATCTCCAGACATTTTTTTATTTTTTATTTTGCTGCAGGGTCTTGCAAATGTGCCAAGTTGTTAAGGCTGGATACAAACTTGCAGTACTGGTTTAGCCTTCCAGAGTGGGATTACAGGCGTACACCATCATGTCTGGTTTAAATATCATTTTAAATGAGAAGGCTGATAACAGTAATGCACTTTCCTGATTTATTCTAAAGCTATTTTGTGTCACATGAAGCAAAAGAATCAAACACTATTTTGAGACAAAATAAACCCCTCGAACACTCACACACACACACATAAATGGTAGAGGAAAGAAAGTTTTTTTTTTTTAAGATTCTAACTGAATTCAAATTTTTTAAAAGTTGAAGATGTCTTAGAAAAGTATTTCCTAATGAACAATGTGGCAAAAGTAAATGTAACCAATTTTTGCATTTGAATAGTGTATCAACTGAAAAACTATTTTTTTTAGGTGGCAGAAAACATGGCAGGAAAAGATATATAAAAATGAAAAAAAATGATAGAATAAAACACGGTTCTGCAGCTATTACAAGTTTTAGTTTGTATATAAAACTTTGGGATGGATTCAGATTCTGTTATTTTTTTCCCCTAAGATTTGCCTATAATTAAGGTAGGCTATCCAAGCGTGGTAGTGCACAGCTGTAATCCCAGCCCTTGGAAGGCTGAGGCAGCAGAATTTCTATGTATTATGGGCTACAAAGTGAGTTCAAGCCCAGTATGACCCTCATAGTGAGACTCTGTCTCAAAAATAAATAAATAAATAAATACAAACAAACAAACAAACAAATAAATAAATAAATAATTGTGTTACCACTAAGTCACATTCAGTTCTTTGTGGTCATATTAAACATTTTATAGTAGAAGAAACTAATGAACTCCCTAGTCAATTACTCCTTAAAATCAGAAGACATTTAAAAGGGAAACATATTACCACCCAGAGGACGAGGGAATAATGAAAAGAAAATGTTCATTGAAATATTCTATCTTTGATAATTTACATCAGTTTAACTGAATCCTAATATCATTCCTGCGCTCGACAAGTACTTCAGTGAGAATCAAATGCTCTTTCAAACTGCCCGCTGCAGCTTTCCTAGGTTCCTATCTCCCATATCCTTTCCCATGAAATCAGCAACTCTAATTTTCCAGAATTAACTCCCTGCTATGACTTAATCAAAGGGATAGTGTCAGTCTGCTTCCGTGTGACACTTCCCTGCCTCACGTTCCTGCCAACAGCCAGTTGGCCTTGACTGCCTCACTCCTAGGAGCTCCTGCTCCTGTGGGACCAGTGATACCAAAGAATGAGAAAAATGATCCAGAGAAGCAAAACAGGCTGTGGGGACTACTGGGAGCCTTTACAAGAAAAAAAAAGTTTTAGCCGGGCGTGGTGGCTCACGCCTGTAATCCCAACACTCTGGAGGCTGAGACAGGCGGATCGTTGTGAGTTCGAGACCAGCCTGGGCTACAAAGTGAGCTCAAGGCCAGCCTGAACGGCATAGTGAGACCTTGTCTCAAAAACAGGGCTGGGGATCTAGCTCAGCGGTCTAAGCGCCTGCCCGGCAAGTGCAAGGTCGTGAGTTCAATCCCTGGTGCCGCAAAAAAAAAAAAAAAGAAAGAAAAAAGAAAAAAAAGTTTTCTATATTTGTATTTGCTTGCTTCAGGCCTCTCCCTTTTTAACGGACAATATTTATTTTGATTTTTTTTTAATGAAGGATTCAAAAATCACAGAAACAGGGCTAGGGTGTTCGAGCCCAGCACTACACACACCTACACACACCAAAACACACACACACACACACACACACACACACACACACACACAGAGTGTTTAAGACAATGGTATTAAAAACATCATATACAAATCTCATAGAGAGGTTTGACACAACCTAACAATATTCATTGCTACCATCCATTTTGAGTAACCATAAAGGTGGAATCATCCCTATATTTCCAAAAAGGATCAAGTTCTAGATGAAAGAAACATTTAGTAAAGAAAGAATAAAAACATGAAGTGAATTACTGTTCTGTGTTTAGGTTTTTTCACATCTAAGCCCATCTCTTTAAGTTAAATCATTAAATTATATCATTTGGAAATTCTTATCTCTACATGACTAAGTTCTTTGCTATCTTTTGAGCTTTTACTTCCAGTGTAAAGCTGGCTGACCACATGAATCTTATCATGACCTGAACTTTCTGCTACTGCATCATCTTTTCATTAGCTTTTAGACTTGTCATACTTGATTTTGTTTCCAGAAATTTTGCCCATTCTTTCACAATCAGGTTAAATACCATCATTTATGATTGAGACATATCTTTCCCTCAGTCAGACAAACATTTTATTAGTTGCTGAAATTGTTTTCTAGAAAAGAGGTATTTCCTCTTGTCTATCACTCTATGTCTAAGTTTTGTCCAGTGATAATATAAACAGAATCGTTATGATTCTTTCAAAGACAGCTGACTCCTAAGTAGGTATGACAGTATTTTAGTTTTTTGCATGCTATTTTGCTAATGAAATATTTTACACATGTAGATATACACTTAAACGTATGTGATGTAATTATATCAAAAAATACTAATTGTATGATAAACATTTAAGTAAACTTCTATTCTTCTGGTCATGTAATATTCAAGTAGTATAAGCAAGAAAATGAAGTGTGCTATTATTAGAGAACATACTTCTTAAATATTTACTTAAATTTACTTAATGTAAAATGAATATGTATTAAAATTTAAATATAAAGAAAGCTTATTAGAAATAAATGTGATACCATGCCTAAAGACTCAATAAATATCCAAGAGATCTAATTATACTAAAAAGATTAAAATAAGCATACATAATTATGGCATAACAGTTTTCCGAGTCCTTTATAAACTGAAGTAGGAACATATTTTTTAAAACTTTGTATCAAAGTTTTCCTCAAATTTCTCCAAACTTTACAAAGATCATTAAATGTGTCAGGTATTTGTGGGGGTAGAAAGTTTTAACATTTCAAGTGACAGATGTCAAGACTTACGAATATCTAAATATTCATAACTTGGGAGATATTCTATACTACCATCCACACATGGTTTCATGTTGTCGGATCCATTAAAAGAACCTTATAAGACTAGTTACAGAACAGGATAGAAACACTAAGAAAGAAACTTCTACTAAATAACATTTAATTATGAATACTATTGCATAGATATCTGTTTTTCTATAATTTTCTGACTATAAATCAGTCCAGTCTCAAAATATATGCATTTTTGTGCTTAGTTTGTCACAATTTGTAAATATCAACCTGTGCAAATTTTTATTAGTGATACAGAAAGAATTTACATTGATTGAACACTTATTAGATACAAGGCATCATTCTAACTTCTTCACTCATTAAATATTTCAATTTTAACACAAGTATCCAGAAAGAAATTACAAGTATAATCTTCCTCATTTTTTTGTTTGATGACAACAGTGAGGCACAGAAAGACTAGGTAACATACTAAACATAACATAGCCAGGAAGGTAAGCAGTTATCAGGATGTAGACAGAACAGCTCCAAACCTGAACTCTTAACTATTAACTTACACAGTCTCAGGATGAAAGTTGGAATAAAAGCATACTGATCTTGTAGACTAGTGGTATAAAGTGAAATTATGCATTCCAAAAAGTTATGTAAACTTTAATATGTCTAAATAAATATACTATATGTATAAAATTATGTGAGAGTATATGGGCAAAAATACCATAAAGTATAAACATGCTATAACTTGGCTGTGAGATGAATGTTTAGAATAAAGAAAAGGAAGAAAAAAACAAAGTGTCTCTCAGAGTTCAAAGGTTGGTGACTCAAATGTGATGATTACATTAATACCACTATTACTAATGACTACAGCAAAACAAATAATAAAAGGCCATCAATATTTGGGAATATGATTTTACTTTCAGATTTGGAGACTTTAAAGAGCCATCAAATATCCATACAGAGATCTTAGGTATGAAGAGTCACCATTTAGGTTGGTAGTTTATATCAAAATTTTGAATATGGATCTAGAAATTATCTATATTAAAGAAAAGGCAATGGTGTAAATGTAAATGAATTTTCTCAAAATGAGAGTAGGAAAATAATACATGTTGCCAGGACAACACTTGAGGAAATCTTCCCATTAGAGGAGAGGCGAGAGGAAAATGAGTGAGTGAAGGAAACTGGGGAGCTATGGTTAATAGAACAAAGAAGAAAGGAAAAGAATAAGAGGAGGAGTCAAACTGAACCCAGAAATCACAGGGAGTCCAGAGATCTGTTAGGAAATGATGACACTGGAAATGAGAGTTGCCTGATTGTAAGGATGGAGAGAGCTGCAATGGTTTGAAAGGTAAACAAAGTATGAGAAAGTGGGATGTGCACTCATAACTACATAAAGAAGCTGTCAAAGAAGAGTGAAAATGCAAAATCATGATTGGCTTTATAGGTTAGTCACCCACTTCTCAATTTGTAAAGAATGCTTTTAAAGCAAACTTTGAAAATGTTTTGAAAGATTCTCATAACTGTTTTGTCATTATTTTTACTAAAACTATCACAACAGTTGAGAAATGTGTATTGACATCATGGGTACAAACAATCATCTCCAATTTGGTGTTCACTGCTCATATTGCATATTTTAACTATACCAAGAGAGGAGACATTTACAGTTTTATTTTACTACAATTTTAAAATACAAATAATTTAGGAGTCACTAATATATCAAAAGACAGAGGAAATGCTACTCTCTACAGAGGAAATGTTGGTATGAAACATTTTGTGCTGGAGATCAGCAAAAAGCAAAATTTCTGCTATTAAAAGTTCAGATTTTCTATATGAGAATCGTAATGACATCTGCTTTTTTCTAATTAATGTTTCCAGGACAAATATCTGTATCGTGTACAAAAGTATACTTAACTCACAAAGAAAAAATTTTGCATGTATCCAAGGTTATACAGATAAAAACTGTCTCTGGGAGACAAAACCATGCTTACACAAATTGATTTCAATATACTGACTGCTAATGATATTCATGTGTCTAATAATTGCATTATTTCCTGCACCAAGAATATAAATATATATATAAATAATATCAAAATCAATCATAGAGATGTCTGACCTTTACTAATTTACATGTGACCTTAAAGCCAACTTATTAAAAATGAAGAGATTTCCTTGACTTTTACTCAAAACTGATGGGTGTCTGTAGGAAGTGAAATTAGAATTTAAAAGCATCAGCTCTTTATCCTAAGCTGTCTGGCCTTTGATGGTGTATTTGCTCCGGCAAGCCTTGCCCTCATTTAGTCCAGGGCAGGATATATTGGCAAGGGAAGAAGAAAAGAGGAGAATAAAAGAATTAAGTGGGAAATAGGCTGACAGGCATTTGAAACTTTTTAATTTTCATTTGCAAAATAGTGAAACTTGTATCTTTTAACTTCTAGTTACCCAAGAAACATTTTCAAGAGAGGAACTCTCATGGATACTGTTAGAGTTGAATGTGTCCCCCAAATTTCAGGCACTAGGAACTTAATCCCCAATGTAATCATGTTGAGAGGTGAGACCTTTATGAAGTTAATGCACTTATTTGGAGAGTGAGTTCCTGATTAAAGGATGAATTTGGTCTCCTTCCCTCCATTGTCTCTTGCCCTTCTGCCTTGCACCATGGTATACTGGAGCAAGAAGGCCTTCGTCAGATGGGGCACCCTTGACCTTGAATTTTTCAGCCCCTAGTTCTTTATAAATTGCTCAATTTCAGGAGTTCTGTTATAGTAAGGGAAAACAAACTAATACAAATACCAACATAAGGAAAAATACGAGGACAAAGTCTCTATTTTATCTTCCATCATAGAACATTTACTCACACAGGAATAGCTAGGCCAGAACAAAAATCTTAATCCCTGTCCTAAATGTAGAATCTAAACATAAAATTAGAAAACTAAACAATTATTCTTGAGGCATTATTTTGTAGGCAGCTCTTGAGCAGAAGGTCAGAATAGACAATATGAACAATGCAGCATTTCTCTATCTTTTATTTGTACTTTACCCTTCTAACTCCCTCTCTCACACACTGTCAAGAAGCCTTTCCAGATATTTTTACCAAAAGCTCCCACTCTGAGAAATACCTGGTTATATGCAAGAGTGCTCTGTAGGGCAATAAACCATTGTAATATAAAAATTTTGCTCTCACTCAACAATTTCCACCTACAAATGTGGGTTATGTACATGAAACACATTTATAAAACTTCAAGGGAAGTTATTATGCTGAAATTGGGTATATGGATTCTGCTGTAAGTGTAGAGGGGATGCATTGTCTGCATCAAGTAGTTATGCAACTATTTGCTTTTACTCATTCAAAGAAAGTACAAAGGGACCTTACTATTCAGTTTTCTTTAGTAGCTATCAGAAAAGCCTGGTCAAATGATATTGAGATTGGCTAACAATCACAATAATAGATTTCCAATATTATAAATGAAAGACCATATACAACTATTTTTATTTAGACAATTAGTTTGGCATTTTTTGAGCAGAGCCCGTATACACTATATTTACAAATTTCCTAATTAACAGACAGAGAGAAAGAGAGAAAGAAAGAGAGAAGGAGGAGAGAGATAGAAAATATGAAAGAGCCCTCTATTAGTTCACATAGCATTCAGAGGATTCTTGCTATTGAAAAAAGACTTTCAAAAAGTCAATAAATTAACTTTTCAAAATAAACCATGGCTATAAATGTTTATTTCTTCAGCATTTAATAATTGAAACTGAGTGTCATATCATTATTTTAAAGTTTATACTTAGGCATAAAATAAGCTGATCTTTAAAAATATGTTTTTAATTGATTCTTTGATGATAGCCATTCTTTCTGAAGTAAGATGAAATCTGAAAAGAAGGATAAACCTGAGTCATTTTGTGGAAAATGGGCACACTTTGAAACCATAATGATAAGTGAAACAAATCACACCCAAGCTTAAATGTCACATGGTTTCTCTTATATGAGAAATCTAAAATACACATAAAGAACAAAATAAAAGGTAGATTACAGAAGTAGGGAGACATCTTTCTCAAATGGGAAAAAGATTAAGTGATGAAATGATGGGGAACGAATCAGGGAAAGAGAAAAGGCACAGGGGATGAAAAAAGAATTAAATGTGTTATGTGCTTGCACCAACTCCCTAAAAGGAATATAATCATGTAATCCAAATGTACTAATAAAAATGAAAACATTTAAACACACAGTATTTCTGTATAATAATAAAACAAATGAAAACACAAAATGTGAAGTGAATAGCTGTGTTAAAATTATCTTTTCAAGTACCTAATAAAGTGGTATATCTTATTAAACTATATATAAGATATTGGAATAAGCCAAGATATCTGTATGCCTTCTTGTTTTGGGAAAGTGCTTTTAAGGCTGACTACTGTAGTAGAAACAGAGATTATAAAAATAATTCAATATAACAATTTCCCAGCACATTATTTGCCTGCCATTTAAAATTTCTTATCAAATATACCATGACATTTTAAACCATGACTCTTTAAAGTGTTTTAAACTTAGTGGATAAGTGGTTATATTAATGAAATTGCAGATTATCTAGGGTTTTAGACTTAATTTTATTATCTTTTCTTTTCCACATAGTCATTAGCCTATCTCAAAATGGAACCTGGTTTTGTAAATTTTGGTAAAACTCAAATACCTGTAACAGTTGGTTTTCTTAAAATAAATTACAAAAGTCAGTTAGACAACAGTATGCAAACAGACTTGAAAAGCTGTTTCTCCCAAGCCATAATACTTTTTTATAAAAACCTTAAGTGGAATTACAATTTCAGGGTTACCAGTAGAAGCTTTTTAGTTAATTGTCAGTAGGTTTTTCTAAATATATTTTTTGAAGGATAGATAAGTAATACATTGTAGGTATTATACCACTGTTTATACTTTTAAAAGTTATAGTATTTTTCATTTGTGATTCATGTTTCTATGCATATAATTTACTTTAAGCAACTTAATTAAATATTTTTACAAAAGATAAAACAAGTGGTAATTTTTGCTATATTACAAAATTCCTTTAAATAACATTAATTTTCCAATTCAAATTAAAGACAAATTTTTCAAATGGCAGCTATTAGACAATATGAGTTTTATCTGGGCTACTTTAAAACCCACATTGAACAATAAAACTATCCTAGGCAAGTACCTGTAAAGTCAAGCTCTTGGGTTGTTTTAAAAATATGCAATAAATGGTTTAAAGAACCTCTTTGAAAATCTTTGTACATTCACAGTAACAACTCTTATTCACATAGACTCAAGTGATATTTAATATATAAACAAGCAAAACATAATTTATATAAAACAATATGATACTCCTATCCTCTGTAACACAATGTAGAATCAAATCTCATTCGAGTAAAAATTAGAAATATTCTAGTATTCATGTGGTCTTAGAAAACAGGATTTTTATTTTTACACAATATTGAAAAACAATTTTTTACAAATAAAGTGAAATCTGAGGAGGTTTATTCAATAAACTGAGTAATGTGAATAGTGTGAAAAGAATTTAGACCTATAATTTTAAACTAAATGAAAAGAATTTGGTGACAAAAGACTATGCTATGTTCAGTTTGGGGTTACTGCCCGTTCAAATCCATCTTTGAAGTCTTCGATCAAGGAACATCTCTACACTGTGGATCTGAGTGTGCGTGTCTTTTGTAAAACCCTTCCAAAGCTCTCTATGAAGTGGCCTCTGCTTCCACGTTAGGCTTCTATCCTGATCATCATTCACATCTAAATGTGCCCCTAATTGCTTCACTTTCTTAGCTTTGCATAGCTACTGTCCCACAGACAGGTATTTGAGAAGACCAGAAGGAGGGGAAAGGGATACTTTATACTCAACCTCTACCTTTATAGGAAGTCTTCCTTGCTGCACCACCATCTTCTTGCCCTGGTAGATCATTCATTGTTCTTCCCTGAAGTATATACAGTCCTCTATTCAGATATCGACAGTGACAATTATTAGTGAACACACATCTGTCTTAAGTAGTCTATGACAGAAGTATCCTATGAACTAT